>APFE031440627.1:67501-81467 GCA_000404065.3 Pinus taeda
TCTTCCACAGCTGGTAGTTTTGGCCGTTGAATTTTTCGACCCTAAACCTACCATCTTCAACCATTGCTCCCACTCGAACTAGGAAACCTTCTCTCCTATGAGTTTATCAACCAAATAGACCTTCGGCTCTAGTACCAGTTGTTAGAAAATTATATATTACAGAGCAATGGAACACATAAAATATTTCAAAAATATAAACACAGAAAATGCATAAAATAATATAGAAACGTATATACATGGTTCACCCAGTTTGGGCTACGTCCACGGAGAAACAACCAGTCCTTCCTTTTATATTATCCAACAAACTGAAGAGATAAAACCTATATCAGATCTGCTGCAACACCCTCTTCGCTCTCAATCTCCTCTCTCTTCCTCACTCAGAATACAGATATATATAAACGCAACACAATTCCCTCATATATAGTGAGGGGTTGCCTTCTAGGGAAAAAAACCCTAAACTAAACATAACTTTTAACGTCAGATCATCTGCCTAATGAACAGCCCAGATTGACTAGAAATTACTAGACTTTTACAAGGCAATTTTACATCTTTTTTTAGCTTCGAGGGCGCTGCACTCGAACCCTTGTTGGGGGAACACTGGCCCCTGGACCCCCTAGCTGGTGGGAATCGGCCCCCCAGAACCCCCGCGGGGGGAGAAGTCCCCCCCGCATGGAGGGGTGTACAATCTTCCTAGGGTACACATCCAGCTGAAACCTTTGGAGACAAAAGATAATCAAGTTCCACACCCAACACTTCTTACATGTCATAATTTTTTGCCTTGTGATTTTGATTAGCACTTCATAAGTAGTTTCAAATCTACAGCCTAATTTCTACATTGCTGACTAAAATTGTGTCGTGTGTTATGACTGAGAGGCATACTTTAGAAAGAGCTTAGTTTCCTTCAATAGTGATCTAGAAGAGGTTTCATTATCCACTACAACTGAGATAAGTGATAGGAAGGAAAGCAAAACAAGGCATGGCTTAATGAAGGGTTCCAATCAGCATAGAAGGAAAGACTAGGCATTGTAACTGTGACATTCGTAGTGCTTGAGGGAAGCTCCTATGCTAATACAATTTCATTTTTTGGTGTTTGACCATTAAATAGAAATGTGACCTACCCTTAAGAAGGCTCACTAGAAGAGGAGATTTCATAGTTAGCTAAGGAAAGCAACGAAAAAACAAGTCACTTTGTTAGGAGGGTTATCACTGCATTATGAAGGGAGGAGGGCCTTTGCATTGCACAGTTTGCTTTTGCAAGGGGATGGAAGAGGTCCTTTCTGTTAGCTAGAAGTGATTTATGTTATATGCATGGCAGAGGTGATCAAAACTCAGTGTAGTGAGTCTGTACAAGCAACAAGGGTTAGGTGACCATGATTTAAGGGCTCTCAATGTGCAACCATAGGAGCTAATCTTGAGGAAGCCTTAGTGAAAAATTATAGGAGGGAAATATCACATAAATGAGACTCATGAATAGGTATTACTCATCACCTGGAAATAAATTGATTCTTTCATAGCTTGTGTTGAGTAGGAGGGACAAGAAGAGCTCCAAAATGGCTATGTATGGGATCAATAGAGTAAGAGAGACAAAATCATCTAAACAAGACACAAACCCGCATCACACATGAATTTCATTAGTAAAATCCATTGGAATACACATGACTCGTGAAAAATAGTCATAACTTGAAATGAAAGCAAAGTGACACTTATTTCTAAGTGCGACAGTAGAAACGTCAAAGTGTGACACTTAGAATACAAGTTGTGACACAAGAGTCGACTGTGACCAGAAAGTGCGTTAAGCTATAGGAACGTGTCTAGCACACATTACTATGATATGTAGGACCATCAAATATGGAAGAGTGCACTAGAGCTTCCTCTAGTGATGTGCAAATGTGCGACACATACAATTTGGAAATAGTTAGAAGGGACACTTGTGACTGTAAGAAAAAGTGAAAACAACTCTTGAAAAAACTAATGAATGTGAAAGAGATCCATGCTAGAGTGAAGATAAAGTGAAAAAGATACTTTTTAAAGTGAAATCAAGTGAAAATGACATCAACGAATATGAAAGTGACACTTATGAAAGCAAAGGTGCACAAAAGCGACAATTGGGAAAACTCACTGAAATAATAGTACAATTGCAACCAAAATAAGAGATATATGGTGCACTTACTGTCAACATAGATTATTCATTGCACTATCCTTATGGACTATGCAGTCATTATCAAAAGTGACTGTGTAAGCACTATAACTGAGCATTGTGCAAGCCCTATTTCTAGATTTTATGCAAGCCTTACTCTCAAGAACTACACAATACCTATCTTAAGCTTGCAAAAGATAGGTGATATTGTGAATTGATCAAAGGATGAACATGTATGAGCAAGTTACTTTGACACTTACAATCCGAAAAGAAGTCTTAAATACTTAACATAGAATCAACCGACCATGAAGTGACCATGGAACGACAGATCAAAAGATCATTGCTAGGCTCCAAAATTCAAGTGTGGGAAAAATTTTGGAGGGTACGTGTTTTAATGACAACAACTCGGTAATTTTAATTGGAAAATTTAGCTTCAAGAGCTTTACTCGTGTCCTTGTCTCTCCCCCAGCTAGAATTTCCTTTTTCTATTTGATTTCTCTTTGAAATTGAGGTCCTTTAAGTTGGATGGGTTCATGGATAGTATGGTGTCTGGAACAAATCAATATTAGGTATCTCAAGGTTGGAATGTTAAGTAGAGAAATTGGTTCATGGATCAACTTCCTCCTCTAACCCTTTCCAATATAGGGAACCTTGTGTTTACCTAGATATTTAAAGATTTAGTTACAAGGGTTATCCTTATGTTCTTACCTCTCTTCTAGGTGAAATTTCATTTTTATTGTATGGTTTCTCTTTAATAATTCAGAAATATTTTTCTATTTAGTGGGTGCACAAACATTGTAGTGTCGATAACAAAAATCAACATTTAATCTCTCGAGGTCTAAATATGAAGAAAATAAATTGGACAAATTGCATTAAAAATAAATTGAAAATGATTTGGAGCTTTGACTATAATATAATTTTGATAAGTTATCATGGGCTCTAGAAAATTAGATGTGCTATAAGGAATCATGAGGAGATAATATAGGGTAATAGGACCTCAATATTCATAGGCACAAAATAAATGAATAAGAAAGAATATTGGGTTTGTTATGATATTAAGGAAAGTCTTAGCAGATAGTTAAGCTCAACTTAGTTTAATGTGTTTGTTTGGTAAAAACATGTTTCTTAGTATGTTTATTTAATATGCATTAGTTGCATTGTAATATGACGATAATCATATGTTCTTGACATAGTATAATATGAAAACTCATATTCTCATTGATACTAGTGGTTATTGATCTCTGGATTAACGCTTGATTCGTCCATGATTTTTATTTAAAAATTATGGAGGATCATGGATGATAATAAATTGGGAGAAATTGTTAAGTAATTTTTCTTTTTCCATAAATAAAATTTCATCAAGTAGAAATGTTAGTTGGGTTCATGGATTATTTACCTTGTAGAAGGTTTTAATTGTGTAAAACTACTAGCATTGTTATTTTTGATCTTATACCATGTTCAAGTAAAAAGGGTATCCAATTTAGGAAAAAAACATTCAATAACTAATCACACAACCAAATGAATAAGGCCATGAACATAAAAAAAAAAATTGATTATGATATGGCTTCCTACTTTTTTGGTGTAGACATTAGGGTCAGAATGACATCTAGAGAATTCAGTGTTAAGAAAAAAGCTATCAATTTTTGTATACCAACCTAAAGGACCTTGTTTAAGACCATAGAGATATTTATTAAGGTGGAAAACAATGTTGGAGTCACTTTTATTATATCTAGGGCGTTGTCCATGTATATTTATTTTTCTAAATTCGCATGCAAGAAGGCAGATTTAACATCTATCTGATGGACCTCCCATGCATGCGAGGCACTATGGGCTATAATAAGGCAAAAGAAATTCACTTTGGGGACAGGGGAAAACATTTAATTGTACTTAATTCCTTCAACTTGAGAGAATCCTTTATAAATTGGGAATTATGTATTTCAACACTTCCATTAAATGCATACCTAGTTATGTATACCTGTTTGTATCTAACATGTTTTCTTCCTTTTGAAAGAGGTACAAGGTCCCAAGTATCATTTTCCATCAAGGGATGATATTATTCATTGATTGTTATTTCCTAATCTGGAATGCCCAAATCTTCTACAATTATTTTTGAATCACGAGTCTCTGAAAATTGAGCGAAAAATAGAGGAGGCTCACTAGAACTGTGAATGAATATGACATTGATCTAATATTTCCTTTGTTGTTGGTTTGGCTTCCTGATATATGAATACACCGAATGAAATTCATTGGAAGGAAAGAAAAAGGATACTTTGATATATTCGACATATATTTTAGTTTGAGATACATTATAGTTCAAGGCTAAATCCTTTGTTGGTTGGTTTGACTAATTCAAATTGGCCTAGTGACCTTGATGATTAGAAGTCTATTGTAGGTTATGTTTTCAATCTTGGTTCTAGACCTATCACTTGGGCTTGTAAAGATCAACAAGTTATTTCTATTTCTTTAGGTGAAGTAGAGTACAGAGTAGTGATTAATGCAAGTCAAGAAACCTTATGGTTTCAAGAGATCCTTTCTGTAGAAATTAATGTGTAGATTCAAAACTTCTCATGAAATTTACTAAATCACAAGACTTGAAGCTACTCTATTGATCTATAGAATTTAATTCATCATCTAGAACAAAAATCATAGACATGAAAAAGGAAACATCACACATGCACAGATATTTCTTTAGGGGAAAGAAACTTCTCAAAACCTCTTACTAGCATTAATTAAAGAATAGAGATGAAATACATATGTTTTCTCAAGCCTGAGCACACCCTGCAAATGTATAGTCTATCCCTCTGTTTGACTAACTGAATCTATTCAATAGTTAGCTAATTTTAAAGCCCTCCAAGCTCTTATTTCCTTGCACTTTTCATCTGGGAAATTGGCCCCTATTATTTAGGAATTTCCCACTATTTAATTGAGGAATTCCTTAGGTCCTTCCTCTGACTGCATGCACCACCTGTACGCATTGGAATATGCTACAACTGATAGTACATTGCCTTAGAATCTCCATCTCAACTAGGTAACGTGAATTATTTGCATGCAAAAATTATTTTAGCCTGATTGATTAGTTAACTAGTTGATCACTGAGTGTGGTCGAAGGTCCACTTCCACAACTTGACCTCCACTACTTCTTCTGACAATTAGAACTAGTTTAACTGAAAATAACTCAAATTAACTTAAATAGATTACTACAAATTAACAATCAAACATACTAAACTAAACTCAAGCTTTCCCGACTCAAATTAACTAAGTTAATAGAGTGACAAGTGTTAATTTTCATAGGGTGACATTGTTCTTTTCTTTGATAATTGCATTTAATCATTAATCCATAAATTTCACCCCATATCATCATTGCATTATTCAAATCTATACCATTATACATCAGCATATGAAATTACATAGAAAGAAACAGCATCACCATCATCATTAATGCAATGAAATATAAAAGGAATAGTAGAAGAAAGCATGCACACACATAGAGACATCAAGATTGGTCCAAGACTAGGGAAAACCCCAATATGGGGAAAACCCTTGCAAATCTCCTTCTTCTTACATCGTCATCAAATGATGCAATAAAAGAGAATATAATGATCCATAACTTTATCTATGCAACAAAACAACAATGATATCTATGAGATAGATCTAATCATGCTAGGAATCAGAACCCTCATATTGATGGTTGTAATGTGCTTTCACAAACTAATGTCAACTGTTGTATACTATTGTCATTGTGCCAAACTTTGTTGAGCATTGTTTTCACTGTCAATGAACCCAATACATATGTTTGCAGAAGAAGCTAACAAATCAGATCTACATATCTATAGATATATATAATAGTAGAGAGAAACTCAGATCTACCAGATCACTGAAGTCAACTGAAGCCAAGATGACAAACTATAGATCTGAACTCTGGTCACTTTCATAAGAATTGTCTGTGTGCGACCGAAAGTCCCTGGTCACTCTTTTAAATATTATGTGAGGGTGACTATGAAAGGTTGGTTGATCTTAGGAATTATTTATGCATGTGACTATGGTGCAATACACCTAAATCCCATAGTCGCATCCTTACAATTGTTCTTCAAGCGACTGAGATGTACTATTCACTCTCAGGACTACCCTATGTGAGTGACTGGGGACCTGAACCTTCTGATCTTCCTCTGAATCCATAGTCGCTCTCATAAACCTTTGTTCGGGCGTCCAAGGGTCTATAGTCACTCTCATAGGCTTATGTGCTAGAATCAATGGACCATAATGCCCTGATATGTACCAGCGACTGAGATCCATAAGACCCTAACCCAGAGAAAACCTTTCACCTATGATTTCAGACCCTTGAGCGAACTCCCTTCGTCGAACCTGTGCGAACCAAGACAAAAGACAAGAGAAGATGTGTCCAAATGATCTTGAGGTATCTTCTATTTATAGGCTTTCTTGGGGGTTCACTTTGGGTTAATACTGACGCAAGTAGTTATTCATGTGGTTAGGGCTGACCCATTGCATCATACATGTATGACTAAATAATTCATAACTTAACTTTCCCTTGACCAAATAAGGCGATCATTAGGTCAATTTTGGTCCTGTTGAAAAGAGGAATCCAATGCAATTATTATCTTGGTCATTTGAGCTATCCAAGGTGGAATTTTATCGTAGTTGAAAAAATTAACACTCCCTCTCAACTAGGGAGACTTCCACTTGCCAATATTTGTCCATTGAACAATATCATCACGAATCATATCTGTCATGTAGTCATAGTGCCATGTATATCACAAATCATCATTGTTCATATCGAACTATCCTTTGTGCATTCCTACTTATCTCTTGATTATTCCTTCTCATATGTTGAATATTCTCAGATCTAGAAGAAGAAGAATTTGATATCGGAGGGGAGCTCAAGCTACCACACTCTATCCATCAAGTTTTTAATTGGAATCTCTTTCGGTGGGCTACTACCTTGAATGTTTTTATCAGAAAGCATATCATCAGGGTGAACATCTCAAAATGGAATCACATCGGGGAGCAATAGCTTCCACCCATACCAAGAAATAACTCATCACACAGGGTAGTAAATGCTTGACCCTGGATCACACACAGGAGTAAACGCTCGACCCTGCAATTTCATTGGGGAGCTTTACCCTCAACCCGGAATCATATCAAGTCATCTCAACCCATCCTATTTCCTACTAACCTTCCCATCGATGACCCATAATATTCATGTGGTAGATCACTTATGTCATAATCGCCTTGGGTTGTACACCCCCAAGTACACTCTCAACTCATTGGCTAGACAAGGAGCACTACTCTCAACAAGTCTGACTTGTTGGTATTATTCCAACTGGGGTATACTCTGCAAAGACCAAGATAGGGTGAGCTACTACTCCAACTCTATGGATAACAGATAAGGGTAATTCCCTATTTTCTAGAGTTCCATCAACCCCAAGATCCCTCCATCTTGATTCCTCACCCTGGTAGGTCAAACAACGTAGGAAGAGTTGGCTCAATGTCCTCGATTAGCACTGCCCCTCATCCAGAGGGGATGCTCTCTGAAAACCAAGATGCCTTTAAGAGAATATTTTCAACCTTCTTATCTCAATAGCAGTTTTTTCTTATTCATACACAACAACAAATCAAATATCATGTTAGAATATATATAATCATATAAATCACAAAAGGATACACCATAATCATCCTCCTTCTTAAGGAGGTTCCAACCACAAGCTTGAGCTTATTTCGAATAGTTGCACTCTCAATATGTGAACGTATCTTGGTCCCAACTATATAGATATAGATATATATATATATATATATCTGTGTGTGTGTGTAACCATGTCATATTCAGATCATGCTCAAACAACTCTCTAAGGAACTTATGTATCCTACCTCATAGCTAGCCATGCTAGCAGCATCATGATCAACCTTGGTCATGCTATGGACCTCTCATCCAAGATATCATGGCAGATATCGTACTAAAGAAGCATCCAAATGTGCCTTATGAAAAATAATCTCAGATATTATCAATACATTTGTGTAGGCACATACCATATGAGAAATATCTCATTCTCAAAATATAATACCTCATACAAATATTTCAAATCATGCTCAGTGGAAACTATGTGTGAGTGAAGTAGTTCAACCATGAATTTATTCAGGTTCTATGCACATCATATGTATAGATATGGTTGTTCAAAAATGGAATCAACAATACTTCAATCAATTGTCAGATTCCGTGTTGATTTAAACAACATCTTTGAAGTTCAAATCAGAGTATCGAGGATTTACAAAAAAACATTTTCCAATAGCTTTTTAATATGGAATTTCTTTCCCAAATTCCATAAACCAATTAACCCTACCATGATACATCATTTTGGGCTTTAGAATCCATATCCATCTTATTTATATCGTCAAATGCTCATCATATGTTCACAAGTAGATCATCAAGATATAAATTCAAAACCATAATCAATATCAAAGCCATATCTTGGTACTCATCATCACGACTTCATTAGATAACTGTCAAATATAGATATATCTATATTTCAATGATCTAAGCATAATGACTTCCTAAGACATCATAATCATCCTTACATAAATTAATGTTGTATCATCACAACAACAAAGTTAGCTTATCAGTGTTTAAAGGCCATATTATGACCATTATCAAAGTCATCATTATCATAGTATTAATACTTTCAACCAAGAGACAGGTAGATTTCATATCAAGTCATGACATCATTTCTTATTAATGCCAATAGGTTTTCCTCAACCATGCATTATCAGTCTGAAATTTATCAAGTCATTCTCATAATCATAAGTCCTTTCTGTCACTAGGTGAAATTGCATACATCAAGGACAACTATCATTACCTCAACCATTTTTCTAAGAATAAGGAGAAAAATCTGCATATAGGTCATCATGCCCACATAGTAATGATATAAGGGAAAATCAACAATCGTCAAATCATATCACTAGACATCAAGTAAAATCCAAATTGTTATTATCTCAGTCACGAATTCAAAGTTAGTTTCAAGCATCATGACAAAACACTGTTCATATATATTAGTAAACCAAATCATGCCAACCTCATGTAGCACAAACATAGTGACATATCTATATGTATGTCCTCGTCACCTACAAACACAAGTTCAATCTGAATTTTTATGCTATGGGAAACATTCAAGCTTTTCCTACTTGCAGATCTTGCTATCTGCAACACATATATCTTCCAGGTGACAATAATTCATTATGTGATCAGCAATTAAACCTAACAACTTCAGAAATCAATGAACATTAGAAGAATATGTCATAGACACTTTGATTCATAATTCAAACAACTTCAAAAAGCTTCAAATGATGGTCAACAACAATCAAACCTCTGGTCACTTCCTTCAGGTTAGTATGAGAGTGACTTTAGCTTCCTAAAAGATGTCTAAGCCTTATGATGTATGCATCCAAGGACAAGATCTCCTAGATCTGTGAATGTGTTTGAAGAAAAAACCCTAATTTCTATTTGAGCTTCAGATCTAAGACTCCACTACAGATCAATACTCGATGCACATAAATCATATTTCAGCAACATAGAATACAAATAGTAATAAGGCTAGGAATCTTGAGAAGGGATTCTCCCTCTAACTGGGGATCTGCATAATTCATCTTCATTCATGTCAAAATCTTCTCTCTACTAGATTCATTCCATAGTAGATCTATTAGATCATAAACATATGGCTATCAACATCATGACATCAATCCTTCATTAAAGGTTTACAATAGCAATTTTTATCAAGTTATGACATTCATTTTAACCATATGTTGTCAAGACATGACCATAGTTAGTAATAGATCTAGTTATCAATATTACACATGATTTTCATATCAAGGTTACAAAGCTCCTCAATACCAATAAGATCAAGTTAGGTTATTCAATAAAGATTTATCAAAACAACAAGAATATCAATCACTCTTTCCATAAGCTTACATCATGCTTGTCACAAGCATTACCACCAAACTCATGTATAGGAGTCAATGAACTATTCTTCTATATGAAATCCATCATGACAAGTATCAAAATTATCATTTTCTAGAGCCAAGGTTCTAGCCTCCTTTATAGGATAAAGTTATCCAGCAGATAGATCATAGTTGCTAGCCAGACATCAAGTGTACCAATGTATCAACATTAGATAGCCTCATGGAATTCGAGAAGGTAAAAAAAATTCAACACCAAGTGCATAATTTCATCATAGGAAACATATATACAAGTCACTTTCATATGCATGTGTGAGCCATTAAGGAAAGAGACATTCTCATCATGCCTTAGAGCTTACCGTGCCAATAGCGGAAACATATCATGCATACCTTGTGGTATTACTTGTGCAAATTTTCATTAGACATAGGTCGCTTGAAGCACTTTGTCATCTTTTCATCAAGTACCTCTTTCTCTCTCTTCAGATCTGCATCTCAAAATATCCTCAAGAAGGATCTACTCATCACATCTCATCAAGAAGGTTAGAAACATCCATATACTCAAATACATATGCAGGAAGTACAAGAAATAAACATAATCATCAAATATAACAAGTAAGAAACATCATAATTCAAGAAATACTTACCTTCAATGAGAGGTGATCTTCTCCCTCTTGAACCAATCTTCAAGATCCATCAATTTCCATGGTCCATTTACAAATGTTGCCTTCAAGTGTCCAACCAGATCTGCTACGGATTATCTTGTCTAAGGCTTCATCGAACCTTCATAAAGTGCATGAGAATATTTATATAGATCATGCTAGAGTTTCATATATATAATCTCAATCCTTTGCCTAACCTCATATAATCCATCAAACCCTAATCACCAAGATGCCTAAGGTTATCTTCAAACTATGGAGTTATTTTAGGTCTCCACCATCCTCTTCTTGCTTCCATCAAAGGTGTCATAACCGAGGTGATCTCCATGAATTTTCTTTAGCCCTGCTCTAATACCATGCTAATTTTTCATAGGGAGACATTTTTCTTTTCTTCGATAATTGCATTTAATAATTAATCCATAAATTTCACCCCATATCATCATTGCATTATTCATATCTACACCATTATAGATCACCATATGCAATTACATAGAAAGAAAAAACATCACCATCATCATAAATACAACGGAATATAAAAGGAATAGTAGAAGAAATCATGCACACACATAGAGACACCAGGATTGGTCCAAGACCAGGGAAAAACCCACTATGGGAAAAAACCTTGTAAATCTTCTTCTTCTTAGATCGTCATCAAATGATGCATCAAAAGAGAATACAATGATCCATAAATTTATCTATGCAGAAAAAAAAATAATTATATCTATGAAGTAGATACAATCATGCTAGGAATCAGAAACGTCATACTGATTGTTGTAATGTGTTCTCATAAACTAATGTCAATTGTTGTATAATGTTGTTATTGTGTCGAAATCTGTTGATCATTGTTGTCACTGTCAATGAGCCCATTACATATGTTTGTTGTAGAAACTAACAAATCAGATATATAGATCTACATATCTATATAATAGTAGAGAGAAACTCATATCTACCAGATCATTGAAGTCAAATGAAGCCAAGATGTCAAACTCTAGATCTAAACTTTGGTTGCTTTCATCATAACTATCTATGTGCTACTGAAACTCCTTGGTCGCTCTTTCGAATACTGTGTGAGGGATACTATGACTGCTCAGTCACTCTTAAGAAGTGTTTATTCATGTGACTATGGCGAAATACACCTAAATCCTAGAGTCACTCCCTTACAATTGTTGTGTGAGTTATTGAGATGTCCTAGTCGCTCTCAGGACTACCCTGTGCGAGCAATCGGGGACTTGAACCTTCCGATTTGCTTCTAAAGCCATAGTTTCTCTCATAATCCTCTGTGCCAATGTCCAAGGGTCTATATTCACTCTCATAGGTGTATGTTACAGCGTCAAGGGACCAGAATTCCCTGTTCTGTGCCAGCGACCGAGATCCATAAGACCCTAACCCAGAGCGAACCTTTCACCTTGAGTTTGGACCCTTGAGTAAACTCCTTCTTTTGAACCTATGTGAACCAAGACAAAAGAGAAGAGAATATGTGTCAAAATGATATTGAGGTCTCTTCTATTTATAATATTTCATGAGGGTTCACTGGGAGTTAATACTAATCCAAGCGGTTACTCATGTGGTTAGGGCCGACCCTTTCCATAATACATGTATGAATAAAATAATTCATAACTCAACTTCCTCTTAACCAAATTGGGTAATATTTAGGTCGATTTTGGTCCTCTCAAAAAGTGGAATCCAATGAAATAATTATCTCGGTCATTTGAGCTGTCCAAGGTGGAATTTAATAGCATTTGCAAAAATTAACAATAAGTTCCATGTCACCTCACTTAATTACCTCCAAGTTTTTTGTTGAAATAGAAATTCGAATTTTCTCTAGTTTGACCAAGGCAAAGCCAAACTCATATTTTCTTGCTAAATTTTCAACGCTACCTCTTTTTGGCACAGAAATAACAACATGTCTGAGACCTCGAGTTCGGGCACAAGGGCCAACAAGGCTCTGTTGTAGTCTAGCGCAATGACGACATTTTCACCTTATCGAGAATGGGTAACGAGTCTCACCCGAGGCATGCCACAACCTTAGTTAGATGGGATTTAGAATCTAGTATTGGGAAGAATCATATCAAAGAATCAAGAAGAAAATAACACTAAATAATTCTACAAGGAAGTCTGATCGTAACAGGTCATACATGTTGTTAAAGAGATATTACTTAAATATATGCATACATAAAAATCCTAAAGAACCAGATTAACCTACAACTAACACACGATGGTCCAAATAGTATTCTTCATCATTAATCTAAGTAGTGAATGCATTACATCAGGCTCAAGGCCTCTTTTCCAACATACAAAAACTCTAGATAGAAAAGTACATAAACATATGAAACAACACATATAGAGTGGCTCTCCTAGCTCTACAACAACAATCATTCAATGTTCTCATTTCTGCCTTTTGACTTGTTATTCCATCTCTCTGCATGCCAACCTAGACTTCTAGTTCCTTCTCAGGCTCTCTTCCTTCTCCCTTGCTCAGTTATTTCCATTCCTTAGTTGTTCTTGTTCTTTTCCTACTCGGTTGTGTCTTCTCCTTCTCGCCATCCCTTTGCAACTGCCAATATTCTGCAAGTTCCTTTGTTTTTCCCCGTTTTATTCTCATAGTTGTCCAACAGCCACTTTTGCCACTTGTCTCCAATCTTTTAACTCATTGCAAAAACTTCATAATTCCTCCAAAAATGAAGACCCCATTAAACCCCAACCACATCCTATTGACTTGTCCCGATTCAATCTTCCTTCGGCGCCATTGGTGCTGCTGGCACTTCTATTACTGTTGCTACTATGTTGGCATTATGATACATATGTTGTACTTGATGGCAACCCACTCATCTCAGATGATAAATTATAGTGCAGCAAAGTTATTTTCTGGTTCACAGACTTTCACGCAGAGAAAAGCTCACGCACTTTCATGCAGAAAAATTTCCTTTCATGAAGAGAAAAGTTCATGCACTTTCATGCAGAGAAAATTTCACACACTTTCATGCAAAGAAAAGTTCCTTTCACGCACTTTCATGCAGAGAAAAGTTCCTTTCATGAAGATAAAAGTTCATGCACTTTCATGCAGAGAAAAGTTATTTTCATGCAGAGAAAAGTTCATGCACTTTCATGTAGAGAAAAGTGCACGCACATGGGAAATCTTATGGTTGGTTCATGGTATTAGTCCGACAGTTTTTTATCCTATGGTTTTGGTCCATGGTATTGCATCCAAAAG
>APFE031440627.1:81727-119462 GCA_000404065.3 Pinus taeda
AGTTCTATTGATGGGTCAAAATCTTAAGGCTGGAATAGTGGTATCTCTATATGATTTTGATCTGTGATATGTGGCGCACGCTTGATCTATAAATCTGATAATCTGGGCTAACTAATATCTGAATGTTTGAAAGAATGAATTTATCGATTTGTACGCAGGTTTCTGAATAGTGAAGTAGCGTACATCTCTTAATTTATGTTCTAGCTGCTTCTGTTTATTGCTACAGTGTTCTGGGTTCAGAAGTGGGGTGTGATTACTATTATTATGATCTGGGTACAGTTGTCAGAGAAGTGTTCATTTTGATTCAATTTTGATTGGTGAAAAGGTGATTGGTTGATGCAGAAATTCTTAATGTTTGATTGATTTTATTTGTGGATCCAGACTAAAAATTTATAAAAAGTGGTCCCTGGAAGGAAGAGAAGGTTGTAGTCTTTTGCAGGTAGCAGCCTGCGTACTAGTATCTCAACTAGTACAAGAACTAAGGGGGTTGTAGCTCCCTTCCAGGAGAAGCTAGAAAACAAGATAGGGTTGTAGCTCTCTGTAGGTAGCAGCCTGTGTACTGGTAAAGGACTGCACCAGTATAGAATCATTGTAAAAAGAAGTTTCTAATTGAAAAGATAGAGACATATTGCAGCAGGTGGTTTTCACCCACATTGGATTTCCACCTTATATCTTGTGTTCTTTTGTGTGATTGTCTTCTGCTCTATTTTTTTGTTCCTGGTTACTGTTTATATGATCCTGATGCACAGATTAATGTTCAACATCTGTAGAATATTTTAAATTATAAGTCTGTATGGTATACACGGGTTTCCTTATATGTAGTTGCATATATACGCGATTTTCTCTAACTAAAGTAGTGTATATGTTCTGGGTTTGAAAAAGAAAATAATTGACCAGATAATACTGATTCACCCCCCTCTCAGTATTATTTCCAATATACTATTGATGGTTCGTATTATGGTGTTGTTTCTAATGCTTCGGCTAGTGCTTCCTCTTGGCTGGTTTCTTTAAATGAAGGCCCCAATTTAGGGACATAAGTGATGGCCACCTGGCGGAATTCAATGTACTCATTAAGCATTTCTTGGTTGAGGAACTCAGATTTAGTATCGCACATCGGTTGGGTTGGCCGTTCCATAAAAAAAATTCCATTGTGTAGTGTCTCTAGGTTTGTTTGAGTCAGAGGTCCTAGAGTATCTTCTTTTTCTTGGCTGACTCATCTTCTATTTGTTAAATGTGGGCCTCTAGAGTGTCTATCTCTACCCTGATCATCTTCCACTGGTCTTTGTCTTCAGTGTTCCTACCATCATTGAGTAGTTGATTGACCCTGCTGTGGAGGGGGTATACCGTTTAGTTCTTCTCCACAAGGCAGCCCAACTAGTCATGACCTTGTTGTAGGAGAGTGTGGGCATCTTCCACAACATTGACAATGGATTCTTTTAGGGTAGCTTCTTCATCCATACTCTATTCTATTTTGGTTACATATGTTGTGGTAGGGTCTAACAATGCACTTCTTACTACTGTGAGGGTCTGCTTGAGCTCGCGATTGGCAGGAATTAAAATATGGCATGCTGCCTAGATATGGCCACAACATTCAATCAATGTGAAAGATAAAAATTCTTCCAGGGAATTGGCCATAACATTAGAAACTAAATGTCATAATACCTAGAATTTTTCGTTGATCTGCTCTAGTTGCCCCTAAAGTTGTTTCTTTTCTTGGAATAGCTAATCACATTCTATTGTGAGAGTGACAAATTGTTTGTTGTTGTTGTTCACGCTCAACAATCAAACCATTTTCAGTGCCTCTACTCAGTACACATCTAGTTGAATAAAATTAAACAACTGGGTTGAGGACTATCCCTGGAGATCATCCTGGTTCATGGTAGAGGGTTTTAGAAACTAACTCTACAAGTGCTTCCCACTAGAACTGGACTTTTCTGAGTGTCTGTGGGGAGAGGTAGCCTCCTGTGAACGTTCAACTGATGGTAGAGTGGTGTGGATGGAAATAGTGAGGGATGGAATTAAGGGAAACAGATGTAGTGGTAATGATACTGGATGAATAGTGGTGTTGAGTGGCTGAGTAATGATTGCTCCAGTGCCCATCAGTGGATCTGACTCCAATAATAAAGACAACATGGAAGTGGTGATGACTTTTGTGTTGGATATTGTTGTGATGGACTAGACAATAGAGTCAACCTCCATGTCCATCCCTGTTCCCAAAAATGTTCCAATGGGTATAGTATCAAAAATGGTGGCATATGTGGATGTTTTATACAATGATGGGTTGCGCGAACTAGGTGATGCAAATGAGGTGGAGTGTGGAATTTATTCAACAATGGGCGAAGTGGTATGGGATTGGTGTTCTTCAAGTGTGAGATCTACAAGGTGACTAACAGGGTTTAATTGTTGCTTTTTGGCCCAAATTGGAGGTTTTGTAACTTTTGAACCATGGGGTTTTGGGATGGTAGGATTGGACTAGGAATGGGTTCCTACTATTAGCAGTGTAGCAACTAGAGGAGTAGTAATCAAGGGATCCTATTTTCTTGAATATTGAAATTCAACAAAGGTGGAAAACAAACCTATTGAGACTCTGATGTTGGTGATGGTTTCCTTTAGGCTGATTAGTTGTTCCTTAAGTTGTTTTATGACCAATTACATCTCCTCCTCATCCAAATGCTTTCTTTATCCGCAATTGTTTCTCCCGGTAGTGGTTGGGGTACTACCCCTTCGAAGAAATAGATGTGCTTGCCTCCTCGAATCTCCCCTGCAATGTCTAGCCACGAACTGAACTTTGTATGGAATGATTTGGTAGTCAGCATAAACTTTTGGGGTCTCATATGGAAGGTGTGGGGGTGAAAATAGTGCAGCCTTATCCAAGTGCTGCCATGACTAATACTAAACAAAATTTCTTATGAGTACTCATCAAGTAGTGATTCCAGAACCCTTTCCACAACCTTGACGACTTCCATCATTTTCTTGTACCAGCCGATGAAGGAAGCCTTATTTATTTCCTTGTTTCTTAGGTCCCCTGCGGTTCGCCAGGGAGTGTACCTTAGGGAAAGAGGTTGGTCTTCCATGATGGGAGCCAACTCCCAACCCTCTAGTGGGCACCATTTCTAAATCACCAAAGCAACAATAAGGTACCCATAAATCAAGTAAGCCACCTGCTTGTAAATATCTTCTGAGACTTCGAACAATTCATGGATAAGGAAGGCACACCAATTCATTCCGATGCCTTCTACGTAGTGCTTAGTAACCATAATTATATCGAGTGTTCACTCATTCTTGGAAAAATGATGCATTAGCTTCCCCGTAATAATGTAGCATGCAAACTTGATATTAGGGGTGTTGATCAGCTCTATGTGTGCCACCTTTCCTCCTCTATCTGTATCATAATTGTGGTAATAATCATCATTTCTGATCTTATTCACTATCTTGGAGGTTGTCTATAATGTAGTTGATACCGCGTTTCCAACTAGTGATAAACCTATGAGCCTCTGAATGTCCACTGGATGAATTGGATATTCTTTATCAAGCCAGAGCAATCCTCCATCAATTTTGTTGACCAATATCTTTATGCATTACATTGTGGCCATTATCGCCCCAAACACAGGAACACATCTCAAATTAAGCAATGTAGACCATTGGATTCCTATGAAATCAGGTTTTATGTTGATTGATATGTTTCCATCCTCCTTTTTTATTTATTCATTGTAGACTTCACGTTTCAGGGCCAGAAACTAGAAGGAGTCTGAGAGATCATTGTCAACCAACACATCTTTATCATATTTCCCATAAACCGACTCTGTCTTTACAATTCTCTCATCCAATTCGAGCTCTGGAACAAATATAATATTCTTCTTCATGTTGGATCGGTGCTAGTAGACACAAAATATAGGGGGATGGGATCTAATCTTGGAATGACAAAACTTAGAAACAAACTGCAAACTAAGAAACTCTACCACCTCCGCTTTAGAATCTGAAGAATTTGGCATTAACATGCAGATTAAGTAGAAAATCTCAACATGACATTTCTGACGAGACCTTCTAACTAATTACTACGAAAACTTTCCTTATGCATACTCAATCATGTTAATTATGTCGTCGGCTGAGCTGGACCTAACTCGGATGACGTAAAACTAAAAAAGGAAAGGTGGAGTTGATGGGTAATTATGTTATAATGATGGAAGATGCCTAGGAATTGATTATGGATATAATGAGAAAGATTTAACAGAAATATGGATTGAAACTAGAAATTATTGTCTAATTATTATGGAAATGATACATAACACGTGTGACTCCCCACAACCACAATCAGTTGTGGTGGGGTGGTAGAACATCCGCAACTAGAAGAGACTTGGCGAAATATTTATTTTGAACTAATTGAAATGTAAAGAACTAACTAACCAAAGAAATTGATGCAACTAGTGACTAACCAACTAAATGACTCCTACCAACTCTTACCTATGGTCTCCTTTCAGAGAGCCAATCAATTCCGAGTAACATTGTTTGATCTATGGAAAGGTTTCAGGCGTGCACCATTCATCCATCCCGGTGGCAATACACCATCTAGTTGTGCTAGCTTAACAACTCCTAACGCTTTTACTTCCGCAACAAAAAATGACCCTAACCAATGCATTTGTAGCTTCCTTGGAAACTTCAAGAATTTTCTATCATATAGCATAACATTTCCTCCTGCTGAGAATTTTTTTCTCTTAATGTTCATGTCATGCCATGCCTTCTGCCTTTTCTTTTCGACCGTTTGATGGAAAATCTACCATAAACCTAGCCTCATCCAACTCTGAAATTTCATCTAGCCTTTTCTGAAGGGATTCCTCCTTTGTCATATGAGTGCCCTGAGCTCTGAAAAGGATGGGAATAGAAAATTCGGTTGGTACGACAACCTCCCATCCATACACACGATGGAAAGGTGTATGCTTGTGTAAATTCTTAACAGTTGTGTGGTATGCCCATAGAGTCGCTAGCACTCTCTCATCCCCATCATCCTCTTTGGTTGAGCATATCTTGGTCAAACCCTTCTCCAATTATCTTGTTGAAGGCCTCCACTGTACCATTTTCCTAAGGGTGACATGGGCTGATCCTATGGTGTTGTATCATGAAGTTTTAAAGTAAGGAGGCAACTATTTCATTTATGAAGTTGGTCTCCTGATCAGTAGTGAGACTCATAGGGAACCAAAATCTAGATATGATGTTCTCAAATATGAATCTGGCAATGGTATCCATAGTAAATTCTTTAATCGATGTGGCCTCTACCCATCTAGTAAGGTACTCAGATGCGGTGATGATAAATCTGGAATGAGAGTGACATGTTGGCGGATTGATAGGTCCTATAAAATCAACCGACCATTTCTCAAATATCTGTAGTGCATGTACTGGTTGCAATGGCAGTTCATCATGGTTTGATTGTCTCTTGACCCTTTAGCAAACATTACAGCCTCTAGCATATTCCTTCACATCTTTGAAAACCATTAGCCACCATAGTCTTGCTTGGAACACTTTCCTTGTGGTAGCCTTTCCTCCAACATGTCCACTGCAACTCCTGAATGACACTCACATAATACATTATATCTCTTGTGATTGAGGAAACATCTCTACAACACCTAATCAATTCCCAATTTATACAGTTCCCCCACAATCAATTAATAATTTGCAGCTTGGATGACCATATGTCTCCGTTGTGTTGTTGTGTATTCTTCCATACATTTATTTGTAGCTAAAAAAGTTGCAATTTCCTCCAAGTAATCTGGTACTGCTTCAATATGAAATAGATCGATGTCTAGTAGCTGATCATCAAGGGATCCTCCACTTTCACCTAATTCCAGTCGTGAGAGGTGAGTAGGTCCCACATTTGATCAGTCAAGCTTAACAATTACTTCAAATTTGAATTATTAGAATAACAAAATCCATCTGCAAATTCTTCCTTCAAGTACCAGATCATTCACTAAATACTTCAAAGCAAAATGGTCAGTGAAAAACTTGAATAGGCCTCCCAGCAAGTAGTGTCAGAATTTTTGAAGTGAATATACCATCGCAAGTGCCTCCCACTTAGTTGTGGTATAGTTCTTTTCTATTGTAAACAATTTTTTGCTAGCAAATAAATTGTGTGATTGAGGTTCCCTTCCCTCAGCTGAGCTAGAACAACAACCAAAGAAATTCCTGAGGCATCATTGTGGACGTGGAACTTCTTGTTCCAGTCTAGGTAGACCAGGATCAACACACTTGCTAGTTTTTCTTTCAGTATATTCATTGCAGCATCACATTCTTCCAACCACATGAATTTCTTAGCCTTCCTTAACAACTTCTCCATAGGTGCAATAATCGATGCATAGTTGCAAATAAACCTCCTGTAGTACCCTATATGGCCCGTGATGGATCTTAGTTGTTTTATACTTGTAGGGGGGTCCATATTAATGATTTTCGCAACCTTAGCGAGGTCTACAAAAACTCCTTCCTTGCACACTATGTGGCCCAATAGTGTGCCAACGGGGACTGAAAATATGCACTTATTCACATTTAATGAGATTTGCAATTGTCTGCATCAGTCAAACATGATTCTAAGCAGACTAGAGTGTTTCTTCAGCAATCTATAGAATGACCAGCCATCCATATAAAATTCTAGGAACTTATGGATTTAATCTCTAGAGGCGACAATCACAATTCTTTAGAACACCATGGGTGAATTCTTGAGTTTGAATGGCATAACATGATATGCATAGGATCACCATTCTATGGTAAATTTATTTTTCCTCTTGTCTTCCTCCGTGATCCTAACTTGGTGATAACTGAAGAATCCATCTGTAGACGAATAGGCTTCATTCCCTGCCACATTGTCTAAAACTTCATCACTGAATCGAGTAGGAAAAGGATCATGAACACAACCGTTGTTTAGACTGCGGTAGTACACACAAACCCTTATCTCTATAGTGTCCTTATTTTGTATCATAATCGAACTTTCCCACTCTGCCTCATCCACTGGGAATATAAGCCTCGTTGCTAATATCTTATCTATCTCTTTTTTCACTTTCTCCTTAACCCTTGTGTTTAGTTTGTATGTTCGATTCTTTACTACCATTACATCTGGTTTTAGCATGATTTTCATCTCCCCCAGGTCTCCCTTAATCCCCTTTAGTTCCACAACAGACAATGGGAAGAAGTCTTCATATTCTCTCAAGATGTCAAAAATATCCTTTGTGGTCTTCTCATCCCAATAATCTCCAATTGAGGCTAACTTATGTTTGTAATCATTCTTGATGTTATGTTTTTGCGACTTCAATGGGAATAAGTGTGTAGCATCCATTATAGGTCCATCCTTGATGTCCCTTTCTCCTTTAGTTCCATTTAATGATAGATGTCATAATTCCTCTAAATCGTCCTCATCTGATTCTCTATCCACCTTCCCATAGGCTACAACTTCATGATATATGGAATCATAGATATTCTCTAGAGTCTTTTGATCTATGCAACCCTCCATTAGTTGGCCCATTGTAAGTAGAATCTGCTTGACAACCTGCAATGCCTCAACCAGCCCTTTTTCATTGTCTAAGAAATAAAATCACTAACAAATTGATTAGCCAAACTATCCCAATTTCCAGTCTTTATCCTTATTTCTTCTTGTACATACCAAGATTTTGGAAAGGTTCCCAGGGTGTGTATAAAACCATGCACCCACAACTTCTTTGGAACTTCTTCTTGATTCCATTTGTCCTTACAATTTTGCGAATGTTGTCAAGGGTCAGAGTCCCCTCTGTACTTCACGAAATCTTGAGGGAACTCCCCTGCTTGTCTGAATCTTACTTCCATTTCTATTTTGATCTTCTCCCATTCTTGGAGATGGTTACGGTGAACCCCCCACCACCTTGTCGATGTCCCTTGTAATGTTACACTTCATAGAGGTACTTTGTGTTCTTCAATAATAGTTGCATCAATCTTGTTGATAAATGAATTGACTTAATCTATACCATTAAAAATACAGAAGTCTCGTACATCAGTGCTAATCCAATTAATCCAACTGATTGTGGCACAATGTCTAGTGTTGATTTTGTATCCACCCTATTTCCAATCATCCCAAGTGACTTCTAAGCCAACCATCGAACTTTGAATGCTTTGCTAGCTAATAGACCCTTGAGTCATTGGGTTGATGTAGTCCTTCTTTCTTCCTTATTTTAGTCTATATAGTTGATCCAACAATCCAGGCTCTTCTCTGTCATCTATTGGTTATGTGAATCTTGGTCCTTGATAGGGGTCTAGAGATTGCATCACCCTAACCCCTTCTACCTCAAAATACATTAGTTCCTTCTTCAAATTGTTTATGGTATAGTTCTCAAAGTCCCATTCTATCCTGAGAAACGCTAAGTAGGGGTCCTTGTCCCCCATGATGTCTATCACTTCAAAGTTTGCATGGGTCTTCACCCCCACTACATCAACTTCCACATCTTCCAGTCACCCAATCAGGAGGAAACAATATTGGTTCTCCATACATAGCTAGATTGGTGAAAACATCTACTGAGGTTTTCGCAGGGCTTCCCATGCTTTTCTGGGAAAAATGTTGACATCTAAGCCTATATCCAACATAGTGTCCTTAATATGGAACCCCACAATCTGATCATCAATACAGAATTATATTCACATTCTCTTCTTATTTATCCATACCCTCATGGAGTCTCTTTCATGTAGGTTTTGGAAGATGACTCCTCCCTCAACCGCCCCGTCTCAGATAGCATCTTTCAAACTTTTTCGAAACCTCCCCAACATCTTGTCATCATTCATGATTTTCATAAATAATCTGAACCATTCTTCAATGGGTCGGGCTTTGGACTTTGGTAGGTATGGGCTCTTAGCTTTAATAGATCATGGTTGATCCTTTTGTGGTCCTCCACCTCCTGTTAGATTTTTGAAAACTTCTATGGCTTCCTTTTAATACTTCTTCTATTTCTCAGGGTCATATGAGAGCTTTGGGGAGGCCAATATTATAATTTTGGGTTGTTTCATGGCTCCCAGGTCAGCTCCAATATTTCTTCCTCCACATGTGACTATATTGATATTCGAGAGGGGGATTGCCCCTAGTAACCTTGGCTCTGCATTAATTAAATTTTCTCCCCTCTGGCCATTTCACCCTTCCCATCTTGCAATCCGTTCTGGACAATCGTCTGTTGCATGTGCATTGATTCTTCACTAAGAGAACCATGGTCTTATTTGTAGTGGGAAATCCAAGGAAACGTGCCCTTCCTGATAATCATTGTAATAGTGAATTGGGCCTCTACCTCTTGTCCTTCCTCCCCTTGTTCCTCCTCCTCCTTTCCCTCAAGGAGTCTCGTTGAATCATAATGTCAATCGGTCTAACCGATCAACTAGAGAATCCAATGCCCTACACTGATCAGTATGGTGAATTGTTGAAGCACAAAATTCAAAGTAATTCTTATTTGGAATATCGAAATGTTTTGCAGTATCAGGCATAAACGAGGGGGGTTCCCATATCCCCTGCATACCTCACAATACTCTAGTTGGTTGTGTCCTTTGTATAAACCTTGTGACCCTATTTGCACAACTCCTGTTGTAGATGTAGACCCAGGTGGTCCTACTAGTGTAGACGTGGTATTTGGCATTCTGTAGCAACATGACCTTCCACTAAGTAGGTTGTACACCGTACATTTGGCCACGCCAAGGAGGTTGCAAATCCTTCAAATTCTCTGTCAGATTCACAATTTGATGTTTTATACCTAAAATGGATGAATCATGAGGTGTCACTCCCCCTCGACACTCATGTGGGTATCCTCTCATAGCTTCAATCTAGGTTGCTTGCTCTAGAGCATCTTGTAGTGTATCAATTTTCTGCTACGTTAATGGTGTATGGTGAGAGGCAATGATGCTTTGATAAACCAATCCCTTTGATGATTTGAATCTATCAGGTAGCTTAGTTTACCAATTGTGTCCATAAATCTTTGTATCATCTCCCATGCAGTCCCTCCCACCCGCTTCTTTATTTTCCATAGTTCCGAAAACCCTTGTTGATTGATCTGGGCAAGTTTAAATTCTTATATAGGTTCTCTTTTAACATCATCCATAATTGGATTCTCGTGTAAATATGACCACTTTATGATCCATCTCAAAGCCCTTTCTCTGATAGTGGTATAGAATTCAATTAACTTCACATCATTCGGTGTTTGATGGGCCCTCTAGATGGCTTCAGACATATACCAATGTTGTTTTACATCACCATTCCCTTTACCAGAGAACTCGAGATACCTAGTGAACGATCTCGCCATCTTTGATTGAACCTGTGCTAGGAGTACAAATCCCCGCAACCCAATTTGTAATGATCCTTGTAGACTCATACCACTACTACTAGTTCCACTACTACTAGCACTAGCTATGTAATTGGCATGCAGCCTATGAACTCTTATAATTTTATTTAACTTATATAGGAATTTGTCATGATTATGATAGATTGGCATGGGAAGGTTGGGGGAGATGCTACCTGAGCTTTGGGGAGTAGATAATTGATTCCTTTGGACACATCATCTTCAACAAATATTCTCCTTATAGCAAATTTCATGTCATCATCCAGCCTTCCCTCTGAGCCTAGGTGTCCCATTCCATCCAACATTTCCATTTCTCCTCGCGGGGGTGGATCCTTGTCACCTTCTGGATCCACGACTATTGCATCTATCTTTTCCCTTCCCATTGGATTTTCTTCCACACTTTCTTCCTCCTTCGAATCTATTAACACCACTCCTTGGTGCAAATCATTTTGCCATCTTTTAATTTCCTGCATAGCCCTTTCCCACCATTTCTCATCTATTGGTGCTCTCCTTTGCGCTCTTAGATCCTTGGCCTTTCAGAAGTCATATGTGTCTATCCTTGTGACATTCTCATACTTCCCTGCTCAATAACATCCCTCCCTTTAGGTCCTTCTCCTCGTACTAGGTATTTACACTACCATGCTTGGGTTCTCGAACACCAACAAGCCCTCTTCCAACATTAGAACCTCAATCCACAAGGTAACCTCCTTTAGTAGAAAAATACTGATGACTTTCTGCTGCAAACTCAATAATGTATCCCTCCAACATTTTTTGTACCCATAAATTTGCCACTCTTGTCAGATCTGTATCAAGGCGATGTAGCTCAGTAAGATCTTCTTGAGTCTAGGCACGATGAGATGGATTTTTCTATTGGAATTTCCTTTCACTTGAAATTTGTAAAGTTCTTCTACAAACTTGCACCAGAATATCTCGTATTGATCACTAGACGGTTCTGCGTATAAGATTTTCTCTTTCAGCTTCCTGATACTTTGTTACCGGAGTTGAGTTTGCTGAGAGACAAACTATCCCACTTACTCCTTCCACCATTTTTGCAGTTCTTTCTTAAAGATCCTCGATACCATATTCCAAACCCCCTTTTGAAATTTTAGGTTCCCAACAATGGAACCATTTTTTGGCATAGAAATAACAATAGGGTTGAGACCCTGGGTTCAGGCACAGGGGCCAACAAGACTTCATTGTAGTCTAGAACAACACTGACATTTTCACCTTACCCAAAACGGGTAAGGAGTCTCACCCGAGGCATGTCGTGACCTTAGTTAGATGGGAGTTGGAATCTAGTATTGGGAAGAATCATATCATAGAATCAAGAAGAAAAGAATATTGAATCATTCTACAAGGAAGTCTGATCGCAACAAGACATAAATGTTGTAAAAGAGACATTACTTACATACATTAAAAAAATTAAAGAACCAAATTAACATGCAACTAACACACAATGGTCCCAATAGCAGTCTTCATCATTAATCTGAGTAGTGAATCGGCATTACATCAGGCTCAAGGCCTCTTTTCCAACATACAAAAAATCTAGACATAACAATACATACACATATGAAACAATAGATCCATAGCGGCTCTCCTAGCTCCACAACAACAACCATTCAATGTTCTCCTTTCTTCCTTTTGAATTGTTCTTCCTTCTCTCTTTGTGCCAACCTAGACTACTAGTTCATTCTCAAGCTCTATGCCTTCTCGCTTGCTCAGTTGTTTCCATTCCTTGGATATCCTTGCTCTTTTCCCGCTCAGTTGTGTTTGCTCCTTCCCGCCATCCTTCCTCAACTACCCATCTTCCGCGAGTTCCTTCCTTTTCCCGACTGTTATTCTCGTAACTCTCCAATGGCCACTTCCACCACTTGTTGCCAACCTTTTGACTCATCGCCAAATTTTTTTAAATCCTCCAAAAACAAAGGCCCCAACACCTCTCAGTAATAAAGGGATTATCAACCACCCATATCTTGCATCTATGGAACTCTAAATTCCCTCATGACAAGGCCTTTGTCAAAATATCAGCATCTTGTTCCTTTGTGGGAATGTACTACAACAACATAATCTGCTTTTGCACACAATCCCATAGATGGTGATACTAGATATCAATATGCTTGGATCGATTGTGAAAAATAGAATTTTCAGAGAGTTGCATGCAACTCTAAATATCATAGTAAATCACAGATGGATCCATCATCTAACCAAACAAGCCAACAAGTATCATTCTCATCTAGATCGCCTCACACACAGCTTGACTTGCAACCATGTATTTTCTTCTACCAAGATGAGTGTCGTAGATATTTTCTTCCTACTATACCAAGAAACCACAGTGGACCCAAAAATAAAAATTCCACCTCATGTACTCTTCTGGTCGAATGGACTCCCGACCCAATCTGCATCGGTGAATCCACACAACTTCACTGTCTCTGCCTGTATGTACCAAAGTCCAAACTGGGTAGTGCCTCTGAGGTAATGTAGAACATGCTTTGTTGCCCTCCAAAAAAGTTTGTTTTGCCTAACCATAGATTGGATCGGTGAGTTGAGTGCAAAACACATATCTGGTTGTGTGTTCATAAGATACATGAGTGAACCCACCAACTATCGGTAAATAGTTGCATCCACTTCGTCACTTAAAGTGGTATCCTCTTTCCTCCAGTTGGTCGCTAGAGGAGTCTCCATGGGTTTGCATCTATCCATGTGGAAACCTCTAAAGTATCTTGTTGGCATACTTTCCTTGAGGGACAAACAATTCCCCATCACCTTTCCATACTTTCAATCCAAGAAAGTAGTGCATGAGACCCATGTTTTTCATGTTAAACTCTCTTGCAAGGTCCTCCTTACAAAACTGGATCAAATCCTCATCACCAATCAAAATCAAGTCATCAACATATAAAAAAATAATCAACAATTTACCTTATATCAAAATATGATAGATTCTTGCGTCCGCTTCACTTTTGGTGACACCCAAATCGGTGAGATAGCTATCGATCTTGGTGTACCAAGAATGGGGTGCTTGCTTGAGATCATACAACTCTTGCTTGAGTCTACACACATGAGACTCTCAATAAAAAGTCTCGAAAACTTATGGTTGCTCGATATACACCTCCTCCTCAGTAACTCCATTGAGGAATGTTGTTTTCACATCCATCTGGTGGATTTTCCACCCCATCTGTGCTGCTAGAGCTAGGATTTATTATATGGATGAGTACCTTGCTATAGGAGCAAAGGTCTCCTCATAGTCAATCCCCTGAACCTGAGAGTACCCCTTGGCCATGAATCTAGCCTTGTACTTTTTTATGATTTCATCTATTTCATGCTTCACCTTGAAGATCCATCTCAAACACACAATTGATTTGTCTACTCATCTTGGGACCACTTTCCAAACACTGTTCTTTACATTGGATTCATACTCCTCCACCATTGCATCAACCCATACTGGTTTTTCTACTGCTTCCTCGAAAGAGGATGGCTTAGCCTCTACTAGCACAGTCATTAGAGCCATGTAGCCAGTGTATTGATCCGGAGACCTTCTCTTCTTGTGATAATTTGAAGGAGAACCCACATTCTCCCTCTCATCCTACACAAGTCTCTCATCTTCCCTAGTTCTCTTCCTACCTTCTCTCGATGGTTCTTCTTGAATGGTTGTATCCACTCTCTGCTCCTCAATTTTTGGCTTCTCCCCAACATCCTGAGGCTCCTCATTTGGAGCTAAAAGCCCCTCCTCTAGTGGCATCTAAAGATCCCTCTCAAAAGAGCACCGCATGGCTTTGTCTTGATTACATTTTACATCCCTTCATACAACTATCATTCTGAGGGATGAAAAATACACATGGTAGTTTTGGGGAGTTTCTGTGTAACCCACAAATACCTCCAACTTTGTTGTCAACTCTATCTTCTTCCTTGATTCTTTGGATACATGGAAATAAATAAACACTACAAAAATCCTAAAGTGTGACAGATTTGGCTTCTTCCTTAAGAAAGCCTCCTCCAGTGTCGTCATGCCAAGAATCTAATGATGAATCTTGTTCTACAAATAGACTGTTGTGTTGCATTCTTTAGCGCACAAGTGTAGAGATAGGCCCTAGTCATGCAACATCACCTGTGCTGCTCCCACAATGCTACAGTTCTTCCTCTCAGACACCCCATTTTGCTGTGGATTGTGGGTTGTTGTCAAGTCTCGTTGAATGCCTTATTTTGCACAAAATTTTCTAAACTCATTCGACACGTACTAACCTCCATTATCACTCCTGAGAGCCTTTACTTTATTTCCTATTTATTTCTCCACCATTGCCTTGAACTCTAAGAACTTGCAGAAAGTCTCTTCCTTCTTTTGTATGAAGAAGATTTGACACTTCCGTGAGAAATAATCAATAAGGATGAAAAAATATTTATGCCTCGCAGTGGAGGCTGTTGAGAAAGGTCCACACAATGCAGTCTCAACCATCTACAAATCATCAACTGAAAGAAATAGACAAACACACAAGGGACACCGTTATTTTTGGACAATCATCCATGGAAAAACCCAACATGGGAAATTGGTGTAGCAATTTTGAGGGTTTTATTATTAAGCAACTTTTCTTGAGTACAACTGGGTAACAAATTGGCTCACCTAACAGAGAAATAAATCTAGCAGTGATACCTCTCTTCGGAAGCAGATATTCTAAAAGTCTACCCCACGAAACTCTCTCCAACACCTCTCTGAGGCTTTGCGTCAACCCTCCTGGCCTCTGCATTAGCCTAAAACCCTCTCCGTAGCCTTTTGATGCTATACGTAGCCTTTCTGGCCCTTTGCGTCACCTCTGCAGCCTCTGCGTCACTCACGCAGGCCCTCTAGCCCTCTGCATAGTCACTCTAGCCTCTGCGTGGCTCCTGTTGACTCTGCGTCTGCCTCTCTACCTCTGTGATGGTCTTACGAAACTATCTCTGCCCCTCTGCTATGCACTCACTGCCCCTCGCTGTAACTCTGATCACTGGTTCGGTTTCTCTTAGCAAACCCCACTCAAGAAAATCGAATTGACTGATCAATTTGGTGTCTCTCCAAGTGACCCTCAAGCCTCCTCTTATATTATTTATGTTGAGTCTTCAACAGTCAAGATTACATCTCTAATCAATGGATAATATTAGATTTGGCTTGATCAATGTCATTTAGAACCTTCTAACACAATTTTATATTAATACCCATTAATATTTTTATTTTCCTAAGTTTAGACTTAAGAACCCATTAAAAATATTAAATATTTTAATATCTCTTTCACTCGGTAGAATTTTCCCAAACCATTTATGGGTCTTGGAGATCTCATTTGCTTTAGCCTCTCCACCAATTTTCATGGCTAGAGAACATTCCATGCTACCCCAAATCAACACGTTGTACCTTCCATCATCTCCCATATTGATATGCATCTGGATATATTTCTCCTCCAAACCATTGAAAAAACATCTATTCCCCATCATATGGAATGCAACATAGTTCTCGATGTACCACACGCTTCTCATCACTGTGTTGGCCATGCATGCAATGAGAGTGAAGTCGAGCTCGAGCTGTGAAGCCAAGACTTCACTTGCTTCTCCTCTCAGGGTCTTCTTTCTTATCTTCTTGTGTGGACACTTCGTGGCATAATGCTTGAATTCGTGACAGTGAAAGCACTTGATTCTCAACAATTTTTCTTCTTGCCCCCTTGACTAGATTCTTTTTTGGATTGGGATTTCCTCCCTTTCCCTTTCTTTGCATTTCTAAACAAGGAATAGTTCTCCTCATCCTCTCCCTTAGATGAAGTCTCGTCTCTAGTATTCTTCCTTATCTCCTACTATACCAGGTCGGACCATAAGTGCTCCCAACTCGGTAGTTTCTCCATACCATTTACCAAATCTTGATAGCTATGCTAGCTCTTAGGAAGGCCCAAAAGGGCTATAGCTACCAAGTCTTCTTCAAGGACATTAACACTGGCCCCTCCAAGTTCATCATGACATTGTGTAAACTTGCTCAGATATTGCGGAATAGTGTCATTCTTCTTCATCTTGATACTTCAAAGCTTGTCCTTGAGTGCCAGCTTCCTATGGTCACTACTATTCTCAAAGAATTATGTCATTGCTTTCCACATCATGAACGAAGTCTCTTTTCCATGGAGATTCGAGATAATATGATCTAGTACTCCCTCCAATAAGGTTATCCTCGCTTTGGCCACATGTTTCTTCCACTGGGCAAGATTTTGGGTATCAGATGCTATGCAAAAGTAAATTCACCATCTAAAACATAAATAATAGACATACAAAAGGAAATGTCACACATGCACAAAGATTTATCTAGGGAAAACCAACTACTCAAAACCCCTTAATATATATATTGCATTACTCAAAGAATAGAGATGAAATACATATGCTTTCTCAAGACTGAGCATGCCCTGCAAGTGTATAGTCTATCCCTCTACCTGATTGTTTGATTTGGCCAACACTTAGCCAATTTTCAAGCCTTCCGAGCTCCTATTTCCTTGCATTGATCATCTCGGAAATTGGCCCTTATTATTCAGGAATTTCTCACTATTGAATTGTGCAATTCCTTAGGTCCTTCCTCTAACTGCATGCACCACCTATACACATTGGAATGTGCTACAACTAATAGTACACTTCCTTGGAATATCCATCTCAACTGGGTAACTCAAATTCTTTGCATGCAACAATTATTTTGGGTTGATTGATCAATTAACTGGTTGATCATTGAATGTGGTTGAAGTTCCACTTCCACAACTTGACCTCCACTAGTTCTTTTGACAGTTAGAACTGGTTTAACCGATAATAACTCAAATTAACTGAAATAGATTGCTACAAATTAGCAATCAAACAAATACTGAACGGAACTCAAGCTTCCCCAACTCGAATTAACTAAGTTAACTGAGTGACAAGTGCCATGTCACCTTAGTTAACTACCTTCAAGATTTATACTAAAATAGAAATTCAAATTCTCTTTAGTTTGACCAAGGAAAAGTCAAACTAAGGTTTTCTTGTTGCATTTTCAACACTTCCAAAGTTTGAATTCTAGTAGCAACATCTGATCACCCTCTAGTATGATAATTGGAGTGCCATCAAGCTCATCGAAGGTATAGTTCAGTGTGAGTGTAGCAAACATGTTAAGCTACAAATGCAGTTCATCATAATCCTCATTCATGATCGAGTTATTGAAGTGCTATTTTTACCTATAGATGATCAAGTTGTAGGTATTTTCATGAATTCTCTTATAGAAGCGAAGATTTTAAAACTTCGATCTATGTATGTTAAGTGTTCATGAAGTTTTTATTAAGGGGGGATAAGCTCTAATGCCTACCTCCTTCTCCTATTGTGTCCCCAATTTAAATCATTCAACCCTATTCCAAGTTGTTCTTATGGTGGGATGTTATGATCTTTAGATAAAAGTGTGTTTCCTTAGCATACATTAGTTACATTGTATTCTCATAGTAGTGGTATGTTCTATACATAAAATGATCTAATGCTCATATCCTCCACGATACTAACAAATATTATTGTGTGGATTAACACTTGATTGGCCCACAATCTCTATCTAAAAAACATGGAGGTCATGGCTAATGATTGTTGGTGATAACTCCATTCTATTAAAAAAAAAATGTTTTGTATTAATAAAATTGGCTCGAGTGGCCATGTTGGTTGAGGTCATGGACTCTTTCCCTCTTCGAGGGTTTTTAACCACATAAAAATATTGGTGTTGTGATCATCATTCTGTTTGCATGAGTATTTAATAAAGGTCTTTGTCCGGTATGGAATACCTTGTTTACCCCAATAGGGTTACAAATTAGTAGCAACAATCATAGCCACTCTTGTTCAACATAAGCATTAGGTGGTTGTTCTTGAGGAGAAATGCAACATGCTTAGTAACATGGCCATAAAATTGAGTAAAGGATATCAATTTGGGGTTTCAAAACAAGTACAGCGAATCAACTCCACTTATCATGTGTTGAAGGATGAAGAATTGGTGCATTCACTATGCAAAGACATGGAAATTGTAAAGCATGATTCAAACCTAATAGTGAAGCAACAAACAAAAGTAGCGATAGTGATGCTTTTTATTTAGTTTTATATTTTATAAAGTCATTGAGATCTTAGGTTTATTCTGCAAAATCTATGCCATCAAGAAATACAAGAAAAATTTATCTAAAAATCTAAATAGACTGTGTTATAGCTTGATAATTCACATTATTTTTCCTTCCTTTAAAAAGATATACATACTATACCCAACTCTAAATTTGAATTTATAACTTGAAAAGAAACACATATTCTTAATCATTAAACTCATTCAAATATATTAAAACCAAAATACTTTTAAATAAGAGATTTTTTTTAAAACTAGGTTAAGCCTAGGTCGGGGCTAGCCTGCTTATTGGTTGGAAGAAGATTGATCCACCCAAGATGGGATGCTTATCACCAGGATTTAACTAGGCTAAACCTAGGCCATGGGCAACTTGGTTATTGGTTAAAGGAAGATTGATCCACCCAAGATGGAATGCTTATCACCAAGATTGTATGAGGCTCTGTCCAGCATGGATGCCCTTGGGAAGTTTAATTTCCCCAAAGTGACTTCCACTCCTTAGGAAGCCCTTGGGAAATTTAATTCCCCAAAATGACTTTCACTCCTTAGCCCTTCCTATAAAGTTTAAATATATGACTTGATGGAGACTAAACCCTAAACCACTCAACTTATCTACACCTCATGAGTAAAACTTGACTTAATGAAAACTAAACCCACCAAACCCAATTTATCTACACCTCATAAATAAAACTTGACTTAATGAAAACTAAACCCCACCGGGCCCAACTTACTTACACCTCATAAGTAAAACTTCACGAATTTTCAATTGTTCTATTAAAGTAGAACCCATCATAATGTAAACGTAGATATTACCAAAACCACTTTTTAAAACAATGTGTCGTTGTGAATGTAGAAATTACCAAAACCACTATTTTAAGCTTCGGTATGGTTCTCTCCTGTTTCCATTCTCGGAAAATGTGTTTCCATAGCCGCCGTGAAGGGAAGCACGTGGTGTGAACGCCAGTCAAAATAGTACCTCAACCATAAGCAAAAGTCGATCTGAATCGATTCACGATTACGTGAAAGGTTCGTCTACCTGAAACGTTCCTTTCATGTTATCAAAATTATTTGGATCTCTTTCGGTGAATTAAGAAGAAAGAAAAGAACATGTAAACTGTTCAAAGCAACCAGATGCCAGACTGGGAATTGCAACTCCAAGGAAGGATGAGGAAGCAGAATTTTCACAAGTTATTGTGCTCTATCCTCCTATGTTCTTCCGTATTATGGCTTATTCTGTTGGCACCCCCTCTTACAGACTTTGCAGGGACAGATTCATTTAGAAGCGCTTTACAGGCGACGTACCAGTATAGTATCCTGATCAATAGACATGCGTTGACGGAGGGTAGCGACGGGAAATCAGTGGATAAGGAGCGAAGCCTATTGCTCCCGGTGTCGCAGCAATTGGGATCTGGATCGAATGAATTCAAAGGTGTTAAACTTGAAAAATTGGTCGCTGAAGACTGCAATGGCCGGTATGTTTACATGTACAATTTGCCTTCCAAATTCAACGAGCTCCTTTTGAGAGAGTGCGAGGAACTGAGCAGGTGGACGAATATGTGTCTGCATATCGCCCATTCAGGGCTTGGGCAGCCATTATTACAGTGGGATCAGGTGGGCGATCCCAAGGGCGCAGATTCTGAGGTTGCAGGATCATCATGGTTCGCTACCAATCAGTTTACTGCAGAGGTTATTTTTCACGAGAGGATGAGGCGCTACCGATGCCTCACCCCAGACCCTTCTAAAGCAACGGCGTTTTATGTTCCTTTCTATGCAGGCTTCGACATGTCGAGACACGTCAGGGATCGCAATTTGACGGCGAGGGACCGCACCGGGATCGAACTCGTGAAGTTTCTGAGGAGCAAACCGCAATGGAAGAAAAGAGGGGGCAGAGATCATTTCATGGTTATTGGACGGATTGCTAGAGATTTCATGAGATTGCGAGATAGTCCTACGGCTTGGGGCAATAAGTTGCTTTTTCTCCCGGAGATGAAGAACATGTCGAGTCTTTTGATCGAGGCCCAGCCGAGGGACAAGAACCAGCATGGTATCCCGTATCCTTCTTATTTCCATCCCCGAAATCGGTCAGAGATAGATCGGTGGCAGAAGAGAATGAGATCCAAGAGGAGACCGTTCCTTTTCTCCTTCGCCGGTGCCCCTCGGCCCACACTCGATATAAGAGGCCAAATCTTGGAGCAATGTTCGTCGTCTCCGCGTTGTGAATTGTTGAGATGCCAGAAAGGGGAAAGCATATGTAACGAGCCTTCGGAAGTAATGAGACTCTTCACCAGCTCCGTGTTCTGCCTACAACCGCAGGGGGATTCCTTCACGCGGCGTTCTATTTTCGACTCCATGCTTGGAGGCTGCATCCCGGTTTTTTTCACCGAGCATTCGGCGTACACGCAGTACGAATGGCATTTGCCCCACAATCGAAGCTCGTATTCAGTTTATATTCCCGGAAAAAGAGTGCAGAACTCCGGCAATAGGAGCATCGAACAACATCTACTGTCCCTGACTGCGGATCAAGTAGAGAACATGCGAAGGGAAGTAATTGGGTTGATTCCTTCCCTGACATACGCAGATCCTCGCTTCTCAGATGTAGATTTCACAGATTCCTTCGATCTCATAGTTCAAGGCCTCCTAAATAAAATTAGGAAGGCGCAGATTTCACATATGCCTTCGATCTAACTCTTCAAGGCGTCCTCAGTAAGATTTTTCGGGTAGAATCTGAGAATTCACCGGATTAACCGCCTACGAAAAGCAGAGGCTGTGGGAGGACTCGTGTGTCGAAAGGGCAGCCATTGCCGACGTAATATTACGTTGAAGACGTTCCCGGGGCCACGCCGGCCATTTATTCAACGAACAGCTTTCATTCAATTAAATAAGTTAGATCGAAGACAATGGGCAAGGGCCCCCCGCTTTTTATGGCAGAGACAGTGGAAGGGAGTGGTAGATGAAAGGTCCAATTTGTCTGTGAAGTGTAAGACTACCGAACGAAAGTCAAGAAAGGCTGCAGCAGACTTAGAGGTTAGGTTGGTGTACAAGTCTCGCCCAGCCCAATCAATAGATGGTTTAGGATGTGTGTATTTATGCTCTTCTTAATTATAGATGTTTGATTTTTATATGTTTTTGCCGGGTCAATTTTGATCATCTTATAAAGTATATTTTTTTCGACATCGTTTATTTTTATATTTACTAGTCAACCCATTAATTTCTCAATAATGATGAATAAATAGTATATTATTTCAATAATAATGACATATATATAAATAGTATATTTTTTTTAGTTTTAATGATGAATGTATAAATATTAAACTAGAAAGTTTGGAGTATGTTATAAAATTGTTTTTGTTAGGTTAAAAGCTGGATTTTTTTGGACATAAATCAATAGGAAAATGGCCAAGACCTACAAGCATCTGGCAGGAGTGAAAGCCTACTCTTTGTGGACCACCATCTAGTTGGTTTTCCTTGAATAATAGTGATAAATCACCCTGCATTAACAAATAACAGTTAAAAGTAACTATCATCATTGCTAATTTAACAATTAAATTATGATAAATTTTCCAACTTGTAAAAGAAATAAACACTAAATCTCCTTAGAGTGGATCATGATCATGACCATACAGTTTATGGCGTTATGCTGCAGTGGCTGACGTCAATAGTTACGCACCTGTCATTGACCTTATATTTTATTGGCAAAGTTGTTTTGTAATGATATTATATGTATATGAATATTTGTTTATATATTAGGTTTATAATTTAATATGGGTTAAATTTCATTTTTAATGTAATGAGAGTTTAATTTTTTGAAAAGCATTTATCTCAATTTAGAGTGGGATAATCATAATTGGTTATTAGTTATAATGTGAGCTATTTATTAGGGTTATTTAAAGGAAATTATACTTAATTATTTGATGTTTTGGGATTTTGGATTAATAATTTTTTTGGTAAGTTTGGCAGTTTTACATTTTTATCATATCTAATATATTATTCTAAAATGAAGAATTACTAATAATTTTATATTAAAAAAATACTTTAACAAAACACCTGATCACAATTTATCTAAAACCTGGTAAACTTATTTTTTATATTAAAAAATTAATATAAAGGTGCATGTTGTAAATTGGGTTGTATTGGGGTTTTTTTGTCCTCCATCTCGAAAGTGCTTTGAGTATGCTACTTTGGGTCTTAGTAAGTTTTCCCAAGTGCAATTTTATTGAATTATCCTAGGTTTGGATTTGTGGGTGGTGTTCAGTGGTCCAGGCATTGAATTTGTTTCTATCCTCCATTTGGGTCAAAGGAGTTTTCATTGCTTATTATGGTTTTGTGGAATATGGTGCGTTGTCTCTCGGTTGTGGTGGGCTTCAAGGTTTGCTAGAATTTGCTCCGTTGTGTAACAATTGGGGGATGATTTGGTCATCTTTAGGTTGAGGTTTCAAGGCTTTGGGTATTTTCCCTTTTCTTGCTTCTCAATTAGATGTATTTTTAGTGGTTGTCCCCAGTGTTCCCTTATAGCTATTCTCGTGCCTCCTCACCAAAGAATGGTTAGGAGGATGAGTCGTGGAGGCAATGTTGGGTAGAAAAGAGTTTAATTTTTTTCTTATAACTCTATTGCTACCATTTTTTATGATGTTCCTCTAGAGGTGAGGAAGGAAATCTTATTGTTGGAGTGTAAAGAGGTAGAGAATAGAACTTATCACTCATATTCTAAGGAGGATATGAAATGAGTTCTTGATCCTGGTAGATTCAAGAAAAAGCGACTTCACTTCTTGCATAAATTGTCGTTACTGTAACAAATGGACACAATGTTGCATTTGATTTTCAAATATAAATAAGTGGAGAATTACAATTTGTTATCCTCATTGGAGGACATTAAACATATTCTTTGTAACCAAAGGTTCTACTTGGATATTGTGGATTCTTATTTGACCTGTGTGGAAAAAAATTTGGTCAATGATTCTACCTCTGGTGATCTCATAGATCCTCTAGATGACAGTGCACAGACTCCAACTACAATTTTCTTGTATCATGACTAGAGATGGTGGGTTTTTTGTTTTTTGTCATAATTTTTGGCGAGCATTCTCCAAGTACAGTCTCTTCATGGTGGTTCTCATCCTATTTTGGTTCACTAGTATAGTGTAATTTATGTTGTTCGTAGACAATATTAAATATTATGGGGACACTTTGCTAGTCTCTTTTTCTATTTCTTCAATATCATAGCATTCAAGACAATTTTATTACTCTTCCTAGTATGGGCTTGATGGGATAGCTTTACAGTACCTCTAGATGGGCTTGAATTAGTATTGACAGACTTTTAGGGCTTTATCTTGTGATAGTATGGTCAGGGATTTCAACGTAATGTCTATTGGGCACTCCAGACTCTAATTTAGTGTTCTTGGGCTAGCTGTTTCTAGCCCATACTCACAAATTTTGTTAGTTTTGCTACAACAATTAGATTTGTATTTGCGGTTTCCTTTGTGGCATGTATCCTCGAATCATATTTCTATATTTGGATCTAATGAAGTTGTATTTGAGATGGCTCATGTTCTTGGATAGGAGAGATATTGGCTGTAATGCCCACTTTTCTTAACCTCATTTTTGAAATGTAAATATTTTCATAAAATAATTATGGGTTGAGTTAAGGAACACAGATTCCATAGGCTTAGGATGGAAATTGCTTGGGATGCTTAGTTTGCTTGCTGCAGGAAAAATCTGAGTTATGCGATAACCATTTAAGGATGGTTGTTGTGCCTTAATGACTTGATGTTCCTCTAAATTTATGCAAATGAAGAAAAAAAATACAAGGCCCATTCTTGCCTTGAGAGATTGGGACAAGCAAAAACGATGAGCTTTTATTGAGCGTGGGGTTGTGTGGACAGCTAAGATAGAAGTGAGGAGGTCAACATAACGAGGAGGAAGGTCTTGAGAAAAGGGGGATAAAAGAGCAAGAGGCATATGGGGATAGAGTAGCCCAACAACAGAGGATAAAAAAAGGAAAATGGAGAAGTTGAAGTTGAGAAAGTGTTAATTTTAGGCAACAATGGTATGTTGTATGCTTTAGAGAAATTTTACTTCAATTTTTTTATTAGCCTAGTATCAATATTCAGATTAGCAATCATATCAACATGATAGCAAAATGCAAATAGAACATAAAAATAAACAGTAGAAGACAAGCCAAGACAAGAGGACACAAGATATGGCACCAGCCAGGGACAAACCCCAATGTGGGGAAACCCTTGATCAAATATTCTTTTATTCTTCAATAGTTTAGTAGAGAGAGATAGTAAAATTTACAAATATGATAATTTTCAATAGCAGCAAAAGAGCCCTAACTAAAAAAGTCAACATTGGTCAACAAGGTAGATTTGACCTCAACAAATCGGTTAACTTCAGTCGACTTCGGCTTCCAAATAACAAGATGAATCAACCCTTAAAACAACCCAAAAAACTCCCAGTCAAAATATGGTCAAACAACCCACCTACAGTCAGCCCTAACTGTAGTCAATGATGGTCAATAGTCAATGTTTAGCCTCGATTTATGTGCCCAAAAATGTGGCCTACCCAAACAAATATAGCCCTCCCAAAAATGAAGTCAAAGAAGGTCAACACATACTGGTCAACACTTGGTCAAACTATCCAGAAATTCAGTCTCTTCAAATTTTGACCTCCTGAAATTTCGCTCTTGTGAAATTTCGCTCTCGTGAAATTTCACTCTCTTGAAATTTCGACCTCTTGAAATTTTTCTCTACTGAAATTTTGGCCTCCTAAAATTTCGCTCTCCTGAAATTTTGGATGTGTGGAGAGAGAAAGGCCTAGAAATCTATACCAATCAATGAGAGAGAGAGAGGAGTGTGAAGATGAGTGTGTCCAAATGAGGCTAAGTCACCTTCTATTTATATGCAATGTTGAGGATGAATAGACATGACTGTTGGGCTTCTAAGCCTACATAAGTTTGCTGGCCGACCTTGACAATTTGACCATAATCAAAATAGATTCATAACTTCATTTGTACATGTCAAAATTGGATGATCTTTAGATCAATCGTATACCTCTAAGAGAGAGGAATCCAAGAAAATAATTAGTTGTCATAAATAAGATGACCCATGTGAAGTTTGGCCCTAGTTTCCAATTTTAACAGTCCCTCTCAACTAGGGAGAACTCCATCTACTAATCCATCTGCCAACCTGTACTATCTTTGCCATCAATGCACTACTCTGCACTTCTCTGCTCTATTCTGCTGAACTATGAAGAAGAAGAAGTGATCGAGAATGTATCATACCATTCTCTACTGACCTGAAGTTAGTCCCAGATAAAAGAGAGTGTCTTATACCACTCTTAGTGACCCAAGGTCAGTTCCAATCAAAAGAGAGTGTCTCATCCACTTTTATTAACCCGAAGTGAGTTCCAATTGATCTCAGATCAATATCGATCATCCTAGCATAGGGAGTATGGTAATACACGATGCATCCATCGGTAGTACTATGGTCCCTATCCTCGTTCCCCTACTCATTAGCCAGATGAGAGGTACTTCCCATGAGTCCCAGACTACATGGGTAGGATGTCTCAACAGGAGAAGGATGAACCACTCATCCTACCTACATGTCACTAAGGGGTATCGCAGGAGAAGGTTGAACCACTCACCTTGTACATAGAAAACCACTAGGGGAAGGCTTAACCACTCACCCTATGGTTTCTCATCGCTCCAAGAAGTACCCCAAGCCCCTCAGAGCTCCCAGAGCTCAATGTCCATCTCATTCAAGACCCTCATAAGAGGGTCTCTCCACGACTCCAAGTCGTTCTCAGAAGGCCAAAAATTTGACCTTCCCTAGGAGCTTTGTTAGAACATCAGCAACTTGCTCATCAGCCCCAATGTGATGGAGCCTTATTGGTCCTCGTTGTACCATATCCCAGATAAAGTGGTACCTGATATCTATATGCTTGGAGCGATCATGAAACATGGTATTCTCTAATAATTGGATCCCACTTTGGTTTTCACAGAGGATCACAGTGGTATCCAGCACATGTCCAAACAACTCACTGAAGAGCTTCCTCAACCAGACAACTTCACAAGAGGCCATACTAGCAGCTATGTATTCGGCCTCAACGGTGCTCAAGGCAACCGATTTTTGCTTCTTGCTCATACAGGATATCGAAGTAGAACCCAAAGAAAAACAACATCCAGAAGTTCTCTTGCAATCCACCATATTGCCAACCCAATCAACATCAGAATAACCATGCAGCCTCACATTTCCAGTGGTGTATCTCATTCCATGAATGATTACTCCTCGAAGATATCTCAGAAGATTCTTTGCAGAAATCCAATGTATATGATGAGACTCAACCATGTACTAGCTCAATGTGTTAACTACAAAACATATGTTCGGACTGGAGTTCACGAAGAACATCAATGCTCCTATGAGTTGATGATACTCAGAAGAATTTCCCAATTTAGGTCCAGCAACACTACCACATAAATTCTTAAAGTTAAGTTCCATTGGATTAATCATAGGCTTACAGTCCACCATCCCTAATACTTCTGATATCTTCACAACAAATTTTCCTTGAGAGAGGAAAATTTCACCTAGATTTTGCCAGATCTCAAACCCTAGGAGATAGTGCATCAGTCCTAGGTCATTCATCTCAAATTCAGAAGCCAAATCCCTCTTACATTTGTGAATGAGAGGGTTTGCACTTCCATCGACTCCATGCTTGATTTTGTAGAGCCACTTAGAGGTGACAACGGATTTGTCCTGGGGTCTAGGGACCACATCCTAGACATCATTCATAATTGACTCATATTATTCATTCATAGCATCCTTCCATACTTGATGCTTCATGGATTCTTTCGAATGATGAAGGCTCATTTTGAATGATAGTGCTCATGGTGGTCAAATATCCTTGATACTTGTTCGGCTTCTTACTTTCACAGAAAGTCCCCCTTGGTGCAATGTGTCTCTTGACATCTTCGAGAGCCTCCCTAAGCCATGAGGGTCTCCTATTCGAGGAGGAAGTCCCATGAGGGAGTGGATCAATATGATCCATATGCTTATCAACATTAGGCATCATTTCGTCCTCTTTTTCACCCTAATTTCCTGTGTTAGCTTCTTTTTCCTTCCTTAGGATGGGAAGGTTTTTGATCTTCTTAAGCGTCATATCTTCATCGAAGGTTACATCATGGATTATCTCAATTTCCTTTTGAAGAGCCACATAAATTCTATATCCCTTAGATTTTTCACTATAGCCCACAAAGATCCCTTTCTTCCCAGATGCACCCAATTTGCTTCTTTTCTCTTTCAACACATGAAAATATACGAGACTTCCAAAAATTCTAAAGTGAGGGACATCATGTTTCTTACCAGTTAACATTTCTTCTAGAGTCTTGGAGTCCAATGCTTGATGAGGGCATCGATTTTGAACATACACGGCAATATTTGCAGCTTCAACCCATAGGAACTTCGGAAGGCCTTGATCATGAAGCATGGCATGAACTGCTTCTACAATAGAGTTGTTGGTTTGTGTTATATTCTTTCCACGACTAGCCTACGTAGTTAACTCGGGGGTTAGAGGGGGGCGGAGCTCCCCCTTCGTTGCACCGATTGTGTAGCGGGGGGGTCACAGGGGGTTTGAGGGGGGTGGGTAGCCCCCCTCTACGGGGTTCGGGGTAGCGCCCCGGGGAAATTTTTTTGGGACCCTATATTAGGTTGCGCAAACCTTCCTATGGTTTTGTGCATGGTTTTTGCACATGGTTTTGGATGTGATGGTTTTTGGTCCATAGTATTGGATGCTTCAGCACGTATATATATGTATTGTAACATTGAAAGGAACATAATGAAAAATCAAGCTGGTAGTCTCAGTTTTGCGATCCAGAGGAAAATATCTGTGTCTATGTGTTTTATGTGTTATGCTCTCGCTATTATTTATTTTCCGTGTTTTAGAATTTGTATGCAGGTAATTTTTGTATGAGGTTAAAACCTACATTTAGTGCCAAAGATCCCTTTCTTCCCAAATGCACCCAATTTTCTTCTTTTCTCTTTCGACACATGAAAATATACGGGACTTCCAAAAATTCTAAAGTGAGAGACATTAGGTTTCTTACCAGTGAACATTTCTTCCTGAGTCTTGGAGTCCAATGCTTGATGAGGGCATCGGTTTTGAACATACACAGTGATATTTGCAGCTTCAACCTATAGGAACTTCGGAAGGCCTTGATCATGAAGCATGGCATGAACTGCTTCTACAATAGAGATATTCTTCCTTTCAGCCACACCATTATGCTTAGGAGTGTATGGTGTTGTAGTCTCCCTTTTAATGCCAACTTATTTGCAATAATCTTGGAATTCATTGGATTCGTACTTGGTCCCATTATCAGTCCTCAATATCTTGATTTTCTTCTCAGATTGGTTTTCGATCAAGGCTTTGAAGTGTCGAAACAAGGTGAACACTTCATCTTTCCTCTTCAAGAAGTAGATCCAGGGCTTGCAAGAATAATCATCTGTAAAGGTGAGATAATATAAGTATCCCCCCAAAGAGTTTACGGGCATCATACCAGATATGTCGGAGTGGATCAATTACAATATATCTATGGTCTTGCTATTACTTGAGGGGAATGGTCTCCTTGTAAGTTTTCCTTCAACACATCCCGGACATACACCTTAATGATCTACTTTGAACTCGGGCATACCTATCACCATCTGTCTCACATCGGGTAGGGCCTTATAATAACGATGGGAAAACCTCCAGTGCCATAGTTCAGATTGTAGAGGTGTGTCGCAAGACATGGCTCCCAATGGACTTCCTCCAACTTGATACAAATTTTCAACCCTAAACCCAAGAGTAAAATCATCTTTAAAATTTCCTTTCCAACACGTACCTTTCCATCGATGAATGCCACCTTGAATCCTTTGTCCTCCATGGCTGAAATGGACACCATGTTCTTCTTGAGATTAGGTACATATAGTACTTAATGCAAATGAATAGTGTTACCTTGATTCAATTGAAGGGTAAAATTCCCTGCTCCCTTCACAGGATACTTGTCTCCTTTTCTATCATATCAGGGAGGGCTTCCTTGTATCTGATGAAGTGCATTGAGGCACCACGATCAATCAGCCAATTTCCCAAAGTGTCCGAAAGAGAGGTAGTGGAGAGGGCCGATATAAGATAGTACTCTTTTTTCTTATTGTTAACAAGATTTTATTCTTCATACCTGGAGTTCCATGATTTCTTGGAGGGTCGACCATTTCCTTGATGTCCAACATTCCTTTTTCCTTTTCCATTGGACCTGCCATTCCTTTGATCATTGTCATTGAAGTTGCCCCTGGAATGATTGTGATCATCATCATGTGATGTGTCCCTTCTATTTTGACACTCCCTTGCATAGTGGCCAAATTTATTGAAAACAAAGCACATGTCCTTCCTTCCTCCCTTAGATCTAGGATTTCCATGGAAATGACCTTTAGACCCTACATTATTTCTCCTTTTGGCATGATCAGAGAATGCAGTGGGGGTGTTTCTATTAGAAGGCATTTCTTTCTCCACCATTCTTGTTTCTTCTTGAATGCATCTCAACATCAATTCTTCAAACCCTGGAATTCAATCATTGTTGAGGATGGTGGTTCTAAATACATACCACTCAGGTGGGAGTCCTCCAAGGGTGGTGAGAGTAAGTTCCCTATCAGGAATGACTTCTCCAATCGAGAGTAGATCATTCTTGATCTCAGTAATCCTCAAGAAATAGGATCGAATATCCTTGTCCTTGCCCTTCTTAATATCCTTCAACTTATTCTTGAGAAAAATAATTTTATTAGCATTACGAACCTTGAATATGCTAACCAACCTATCGTATATATCCTTGGAGGCCTTCAATTGCGTGATGTAGGCCACCAGATGCTTGTCAATGGAATCCCTAATAATCTTCTTTTCTTTTAATTCAGCCTTATTATAATTGGTATTCGCAGTAGCCTGTGCATTTGAAGGAGGTTCAGGGATTTTAACATACACATAGTCCATCACTTCTTTTTCTTCTAAGGTCAAATCAAAAGACATCTTCCATCCATGATAGTCAGATTTATCATGGAGCTTGTCTTCAGCCAGGAAGTAGGATGAGGAACCCATTGAACCTTTTGTCCTTGTCCAAATGTCTTTGGTGATTTCTCTTTCACTCTTGCTTAGGCTTTGTCTTCACCTCACCTCTGATACCATGTTAATTTTAGGAAACAATGATATATTCTATGCTTTAGAGTAATTTTATTGCAATTTCTTTAGTAACCTAGTATCAATATTCATTGCAATCACATCAACATGATAGTAAAATGTAGATAGAACATAAACATAAACAGTAGAAGACAAGCCAAGACAAGACACAAGATGTGGCACCAACTAGGGAAAAACACCAATGTGGGGAAACCCTTGATCAAATCTTCTTTTAATCTTTAATAGTTCAGTAGAGAGAGATAGTACAATTTACAAATCAGATAATTTATACCGCAGCAAAAGAGCCCTAACCATAAAAGTCAACGTTGGTCAACAAGGAATATTTGATCCTCAACAAATTGGTCAACTTCAGTCAACTTCGGCCTCCAAACAGCAAGATGAATCAACCCTCAAAACAACCCAAAAATAACCCAGTCTAAATCTGGTCAAACTGATCTAGGTGGATGTTGGTGGCCACCCACCTATCCCATTTGGACCCCCACAATTGTCTCTTTCAGCTTTTTCAGTTTCCTAAATTGTAGCACAGTTTACTATTTTTAGCAGTTTTTCGGGTCCTGAACTTCCGGAGCCGTTTTGAGGCCCTAAACGACGTTTGTTTGGAAACTCTAGGGGCAACATGTGTCCATGGACCGATGTTGCCCTTCCCAAAGTGGTAGTTCTCGGACAGATCTTTCTAACGAGCTATCATACGCGTCAAACGGATATCGTATGCCAAAGTTCCGACCCCGGGAAATTGATGTACCAATTTACCCAAAACGGGGCCCACAATTTGGCGTTTCATCTTCTAGGGTTAGGTTTTGGAATGTGAAGGGTTTTCCATTGTTTCTCAACAATAAATAGGCCTTCGAGCCTCATTGTAACACAGTTCGGAACAGTTCAGAGGCATGTAGCCACCACATCTCTTCTCAAAGATAAGCTATCATCACCCTAGCTGGTTTATTTACATTTCTGGTTGTAAGCATATTTTGGTATTTTCCATTAATGAAATGAAGCATTATTTCCGTTGCATCTTTGTGTATATGGTTATCTCTATATTTTATTGCATTCCTGTTTAAATCTGGATCACAAACATCCCACCTACGGTTAACCCTAGCTGTAGTTAACATTGGTCAACAATCAACGTTTAGCCTTGATTTTTGTGCCCATAAATGTGTCCTACCCAAACAAAGATAGCCCTTAGAAAAACACAGTCAAAGGAGGTCAACATGTGCTAGTCAACACTTGGTCAAACTGCCCAAAAATTTAGTCTCTTGAAATTTCTCTCTCTTGAAATTTCTCTCTCCTGAAATTTCAGCCTCCTAAAATTTCACTCTCTTGAAATTTCAGCCTCCTGAAATTTCGCTCTCCTAAAATTTCGAACATGTGGAGAGAGGGAGAGGCCTAGAAATCTGTACGCAATCAATGAGAGAGAGAGAAGTGTGAAGATGAGTGTGTCCAAATGTGTCTAACTCACCTTCTATTTATATGCAACTTTGAGGATGAATAGACATGACTGTTGGGCTTCTGAGCCTACATAAGTTTGTTGGCCAACCTTGGCAATTTGACCATAATCAAAATAAATTCATAACTTCATTTGTACATGTCAGAATCAATTGATATTTAGATGAATCCTACACCTCTCAGAGAAAGGAATCCAAGAAAAATATCAGTTGTCATAAATAAGATGACCCAGGTGGATTTTGTCCCTAGTTTCCAATTTTAACAAAAAGAGTGTGCAACAGTAGTAGTTGACAACAAGGGAAGGGGCCACCTTCGGTTGGCAAGGTTTTAGGGAGGAAATAACTTCCTGGTGGGGAATAAATTGCCTCTTGAGTTCCTAATGGCCAGAGGGTGGAGATGGTGATTCTCAACAAATATCAAATGGCTGGGGTGGAGGAATTATTCCTAGAAAAATTATTGGGGAATTTTTGGATGGCTTCATTGTTGTATGATTGATTTTGTCATGTTCTAGAATCTCCAAGTTGGGTAGAGGCAGTGAGTCTGCTAGTTCCCTATGCTTTTGTTGCTTGCAATTGAATTGCAAGGTGGAGTTGGAGAGGCCTTTGGAGTTATTGAAGTAACTAAAGGTTGTATTCAATCCTTTAATAAAAAGACCCCTTAGTCTCTAGAATCTAGCTCGAGGGTGATTTCTACATGTGAGGATTGGTTGTAGTTATCAATGGTTGGGTGGAGAGTCATAGTCCTAGACTCAATTTTCCATAACTCATAAGATAAGTGTTTCTCATGTATTGCCTACATTAATGAATAAGCCATGTGTTTCCTGTTTGAAATTCTTTCATTAGCACATGATACATGGCCACCTAACTCTTATTTACAGAATTTATTGGTGTGTTGTGTTATTATTTTAAAGCCATTGTGATAACATATGAGAATAATGGATAAACATGAAATTATTTCTTCCTTATTGCAATATGCTGACTAAGTTGATTTCAAGCTCGCATTGCATGATGTTGTTGCAACATGGAACATGGAGGATTTCCTCTCCTTTTATTCTTATTGACTATGTGTTTTATATAAGGGTCTCCTACAAGTAGTATAGTGATATGGATTGTTTGTTCCAGCTAAGGTTTTCCATATCAGTGTTGCAAAAAGAAGGATCATGGACATGAATTCTTGTCATTTTCTTATATGACTATGTGTCTAATAATTATGTGTGAATGAAAACACATAATGTAAGATATCATCAAATGAGGATCACCCAGAATAACATAGGGTGGTTCACCATAAATCCCGATGACCAACAAATGATCAACAATATGGTAGAATACAGTTCTGACTACACATATCATAGGTGTGAAGGAGTAAGGAAAAATTAAGAAGAAAGATAAATTGGCTAAGGGGGAGGGACAAACTCTCTTGATTGGATGGATACCTTGAGGATCCTAAGGGCTAAGGTCAATTTTTTTAAGGCGGACAATGAAAGATTGGTAAGAGCTCAAGATTAATGTAGTCATATTGCAAATCCTCTCGGACTTATAAAGACAGAACCAACATGAGTTGAGAAGTAGTCATAGAGGCAAGAGAAGACTTTAGGAATCATAAGAGAAAAAAAATGGATAAGATATTAGGAGGTCCAGGAATATGCTTAGGTAGGAGAATGAAGACACAATGAAGGGAAGTGTACCCTGAAGTACCCCAAGAGGAAGAACTATAAGTCCCCCAAGAGGAAGAACTAGCACCCATGTGCACCACTTTAGTAGATATTCCATCTCTACTACTAGGAGACACCATCATCATCATAAAAAAGGAAAGAAAAGGATTATATGCCTAAGAAATTTAAGAAATACAAGCCACCTACATTTGATGGAGATATGAGGAAGGTTGAAGATGTGGAAAATTGACATTTGGGTATGAAGAAATTATTCAGGATCCATTATTATTCTAAAAACATGAAAGCCAAGATTGTCACCTATAGCTTGAAAGGAAAAGAAGACATATGGTGGGAAGATTTGAAACTTTTTTAGAGGTATCACTGAAGAGAAGCTAACCTAGTGTGAGTTTGAAAACCTCTTCAAAAATTAGTATTTATCGAAGTGATACTACGACAATAAAGCAAACGAATTCTATGAGCTCAAGATGGGATAAATAACAGATGAAAAGTATGTCACAAAGTTTCCAGAACTATTAAGATATTTTTTGTATCTTACATATTAGAAGGCAAATTTTCAACAATTCATCAATGGGTTTCCTATGATTTTTAGAGACCAAATTAAACTACTGGAACCTTAGACCATAAGTTATGCCATTAAGAAATTGAAACATTGCTACGAGTAGGCAAGGCATAGACCTAAAAGAAAAAGTGATTGGAGAGTAAAGGGAAATGTTGTAAATAAAAAGAAATGGCCTAATAAAACTATGGAAATAAAGGAACACACACTCCTAGCCAAATCAAATCAGTTTTATCCAAGAAGTGGTTTGATTTCCAAAGATAATGCACACCAATTGGTAGCAAAATAATGCACCGCTGAGAAAAAGGAGCAAATGAAATGTTAGACGTGTGATTAAAACTAGTGTAAAAGGGGTTGATCACATTAAAGGAATGGAAGGCCTAATATTTATAGTGCCCATGAAGCCCACATAATGGGGGCCATGGCTAAGAACTTACATGTAATTTACCCTTCCATGGAAAACCATAAGGAACACCTCTAAGCATCCATCATTGAGATGGAAGGTAAGCTATGTGATCAATTTATTTCCATTTTAATTGACCCCAGTTCAAATTAAAATTGTCATCCCACAAGTTTTGGAAAGATTAAAATTGACTAAGGAATGGCACACAGAACCATGTTCAGTTCAATTGGAAATGGAAACCAAGAGGAAAATTAGTCACTAGATAAAATCATGTGCATTTAACTCAATGACATGCCCACAACAACACATTTGAACTTGTGACCATTGGGTGCATATAACATATTATTGGGCATGGACTATCTATACATGCATAGAACTAAATTGGGATTTTTTGAAAAAGAAAATGAATGCTTGGATGATGATTGAGACAAGATAACATGTAACAACCCTCGGTTAGAAATCCATGTAATGAAGTTAATAAAGAAAAAATCAGACCAAGGCCATGGTGCTAAAGGAAATGTAACTAGGTTTAGTCTTCATAAATGTACTTTTGATATTTGTATTTAGTCAAGAAAATAAATATTATTTTTATAATATATTTCAATGATTTTCTTGCTCATTGAAGTAGGTCTAGCACATGTCAAAGTGCCATCAGAAAGTCAAAGAGTCAAAAGAATTATGTTGAAGACCTTAAGGGAATGTTACATTATATATGTTTATGTATAAGAGTCAAAGAAGACACCTCCAAGCAAAGTCAAGTCTCCTCCTAGCAAAGACACCATTAAAAGAAGAAATGGCACCATTAAAAGCACCTATTGCAGCAACGAAAGTAAATTCGGCCTCAATGTAGCAAGTCGGCCTACATGTCTGCCTAAAGGAGGGACAATCCTCTATATATAGAGGCAATCCACTCCTCCAAATATAGTTAAGATCATATCTAAAATAAGCGATCCAGTGCAACCAAGTAAACAATGGAAAAGTCTAGTTTAGGGGAGCCTCTAGAGTAGTGAAGAAGAAGGAAAGATAATCGAAGTATTAAGGACTATTTTAGGGTAAGTTGTAACCACACATGTGAGAAATAAAAGGGTTGACTGTTGTCACTATACAAACAACATTAAGGTTGCTCATCCATCATTGTTTGGGCTTCAAACTAGGCTTACTACACCTCCTATCCAAGTGAGGAGAGAAGGACCTCAAGCAAAGTTAGAGGGATCCCTATAACTACAACAAGAACTCTCACATATGTGAATATTTGGGCTACAGTGCTGTCACACTCATCCTACCACCATACACCAAGAAAGAACTCAGATGATCTAGAGAAGGAATGAGTATCCTTAGGTGAAGAATATCATTAAGTAAAAGTATCTCTCCTAGAATATATACTTAGAGTAAAAGGAAGAATGAAGTGTCGAAAGAAGGATGAAGTGTCGGGGAACAAAGTGTCAGAAGGAGGTAGATGAAGTGCCGACGAACATAATGCAGAGAAAAGGAAGGACTTGACTTGTTCTTGGAGGATCTTCTAGTCAAGGGTCTAGCACTTGGCATTGATTAAGAAAAAAGCTTCAATAAGAGAAAACTTACTGAAGGGTTTTCCTCTCAAGAGAAGAGAGGTTTTGGCCCTGGTAGAGAGCCAACATCTCGTGTTCTTGTTATTATGTTTTTGGTGGCAGTTTGATGAAGTACACACACATGCATTAATAAGAAGAAGAAGATTAATCTAACAAGAAAAGTAAAAAGACTCCACAAATTGTTATCAAGTCAAGAATAATTACACTACACATAATTGACTTAGATTCCTCAACATGGACTCGGAGCTAAGGTGACACATCAAGGAAAGGGAACTCAAGAACACTCATAAAGGAAAGAAATATACAAGGTTGAAGCATCAAGCCTAGAAGTCTCAATCACTTCAAGGACAAGAAGGTCTACAAGCCATCAAATATTCAAGGAGAAAGAAAATCCACTACATCTCAAAATATATCAAGCAAGTACATGTCCCGTTCTAAATATACATCAATGTATTTTTGCAATGTAAGCAATAAATTGGTAGGTATTGTTGACCACTATATGTCAACGACCCATAGTACACTCCCTTTTTTTCATTAAAAGGATAAACTTTGATTGATGTGTCCATGTCGTCCAACGATCATTATCAACTTGACTTCCAAGATGTTATGTAAACCCTTTTTGCATGTGTCTAATGTAAATAATCTCGGAAAATCTGTGTCATGTATGTAACGACCTAGGTAAACCTACTTTTCTAGTGATGATCCCCATTTTGGGAGGTTTTTTGTCTCACCGATCCATTCTCGGATGGTCGACACAATTATACTCCAATCTTACCCCAAATATAGAATGGATTTTGTTGCTAGGATCTTAGGCAAGTCCTAGTGTTCTAGATCGAGTCTATGTAAAAGTAATTTGGGAACAATGCTAACTATTTGGTTAGTTTATTTTATTACAAATTGTTAGTGTCACGCAGAATGAGTCGAGGTTGTGGACAAGATCGACCTTCCTAGTATCTAAAGATATCTAGTGACAAGCAAGCCAATCAAAAACTATCTTTCTCTAAATATGAAAATAAAACAAAGGAAAACAAGTGTTTTTAGGCCTACCTTGGGTCCAATGCAAGTTTGTGGAAGCCTCGCTCCCTCGCTCCAAATGAGCTTCCTTGAAGTGTAATTCTGCAAACACAAACAAGCAAACCAAATTAAATAGCACATGAAAAGCCAATATCATAAAGCATATTCATCATAATGATCAAGGAGATTATTTAACAAACCACATAAGACAATTTGTTGAGAAAAATGAATCTGATTGTATTAATTCAAATGAAGAAGAAATTTACAACCTGTGCCTTGATGCTGTACAAGCTCCTCTTAGGTTCCGACAAGAAGTCTCCTCTACTTTGACAAGTTTCACTCACTTCCCAATGAAACCAAAAGGTATTTGATCTCTCCTCTCAAGTTTAACTAGGAAGTCCCAATTCCATCAGCATTTACCCTCAAAATGTTCAGCTTCTAACCTCTCCAGCAACTGACTCAAT
>APFE031440627.1:147425-159635 GCA_000404065.3 Pinus taeda
AGGACCTTTAGGCATGGGCATTTCTTGCCACTTCTTCCTTGTTTCTTCTTGAATGCATCTAGCCATTAATTCCTTGAAACCAGGAATTACATTATAGTTCAGAAGAGTAGTCCTGAACACATACCATTTGGATGGTAATCCAGTCTATCGTAGATTTGATTGGAGGTGTCTAGTTTAGAGATGTAGGCCACCAAGTGCTTGTCGATAGAGTCCTGGATGATCTTCTTTGTTTTGACTTCTCCATTTTTCCATTTGATCCAGGCAGCAGCGGATGCATTTGACGGAGGCTCAACAATATTTTCTCTCACATGATCCAACACTCCTTGATTCTCAAGGGTTAGATCGATAGACATCTTCCATCCGTGTTAGTTAGCTTTCTCACGGAGCTTGTCTTTAGCAGGAAAGAGTGTTGAGGACCCCATAGTTCTTTTAGGATAGCCTTGCCAATCTTCTCTTTGATGATTGCTCTTGCTCTTGCTTGGGCTTTGTCTTCACCTCAACTCTGATACCATGTTAAGTTATGGTATGTTCTATGCTTATAACAATTTACTTCTTTTTCTTATTATATTCCATAGATTAGCAATCACATGTACATAAAGTAAAGTGCAGATGGAACATTAAACGAATCGACAGAAACAAGCCAAGACAAGAGACACAAGAGTGGCAGCGCTAGGGACAAACCCACAAAAAGTGGGAACCCTTTGATCAAATATTCTTTTATCTTCAATATTCAGCAGAGAAATAGTACAATAAATCTGATTCATATCAGCAGTAGAAAACCCTAGATCAGCAGCATCAGCATTAGTGGCTTCATTATCAAACTAGGGCAGACGATATCTCACAAACCGATCGTCGGATTGACTTCATTCCACCACCAAAAGTTGCAGCTTCCATAGGAGGTTCAGATGAACCTATAGTGTAGTTTAGATGAGGAGATCTTCTAGGCTACGTAGGTCGATCTTTACTTCTGCAGTTGCAGCTTCAGTTTCAGCAGTTTTCAGCTTCAAACTAGGGCAATCAATATCTTGCAAACCGTTCATCGGATTGACATCATTCCACCACCAAAAGTTATGAATTTTTAGAGGAGGTTCAGATGGACCTAAAACACAATTCAGATGAGAATATCTTCTAGACTACGTAGGTCAATCTTTACTTCTGCAGTTGCAGCTTCAATTTCAGTAGTTTCTGGCTTCAAACTAGGGCAGTCGATATCTTGCAAACCATTCATCAGATTGACTTCATTCCACCACCAAAAGTTGCGGCTTTCAAAGGAGGTTTAGATGAACCTATAGTGAAGTTCCAAAGAGGAGATCTTCTAGGCCACATAGGTCAATATTTGGATCTGCAGTTGCAGCTTCAGGTTCAACAGCTTCCGACTTCATATGTGTGAGAGAGAGACCCATTTCTGTGTAGTAGAGAAGAGATTCATTTCTATGGAGTAGAGAGAGAGAGATGTGATGAGAAGAGTGAGTGTAAATGAGGAAAATTCCTCTTATATTTATACACAACGTTGGTGTTTGAATAGATGCAACTGTTGGGCTTCTGAGCCTACATGAGTTGGAGGCCGGCTTGATAATAATTCCATAATCAAAATAAATTCATATCTCCATGAATACTTATCAGAATCAGATGATCTTTATATCAATCCTACACCTTTCGATGAGAGGAATCTAATAAAAATATTATCAGCCATGAATAAGATGACCCACATGAAGTTTTGCCCTGGTTTCCAATTTTAACAAAATTTGATGAAACGAGGCCTTCATATTGTATTGTTGTGTACCAGGAGATTCGAGTCTAAAAATTGATTAAATGTGGTCCCTGGAGGAAGAGAGAAGGTCGTAGCCTTCTGTAGGCTCCTACGTACTAGTAAACATATCGACTAGTACAAAAGCTAGGGGGTTGTAGCTCCCTTCTAGTAGAAGCTGGAAAACAAGAGAAGGTTGTAGCCTTCGGCAGGTGGGTGCTTGCATACTAGTATGAGTCAGAACTAGTACAAGATTTTAAACAAATTTTATTTATATTAAAACAAGACAGAGAAAACAGTAGCAGGTGGTTTTTCTCCTGCATTGGGTTTCCATCTTAAATCTTGGTGTTCGTGTGTGTTGCTTAATTGTGATGGTTTATTACGTTATTACTGCACATAGCTACTGTATAATAATATACTGATGCACTGATTAAAGATCAACACATGATAAATTGACTAAATCATAAGTTCTCTGGGTATACGCTGGTTTCTTTAATCACAGTAGCATGCACACACAAGTTCACTTCACTGAAGTAGCGTATATAAATATGATTGGGAAATGAAATATTATTGAATTGTAAATACTAATTCAACCCCCCTCTGAGTATTATTTCCAACATTGCCCACCTAAAACTTGTGTGGCACCCAATCTTGATCATGTTATTGCTTGCACTTGGCATTTGATTTCTCCATAATGTCATGGACCTGCTGACAAATACGTTGGATGTGCTCAATGAATTTTTTTGCCTTATTGGCTTCAAACTAGACATGAGCTGAATCTGCCTGAGTAGCTGCAAATGATATGGCCACATCAATGGGACATAGTGGCTGGAATCCCAAGCCCACCTGTAAAGGGTTATGGACAGTCGAGTTGTGGAGAGCCCAATTATAGTTGTGATAGACATAGGGGAGGCTCTCATCCCATGTGCGTGGATGCTTTGAGTTGTACATGCACAAAATGTGTATGATCATCTTGTCGACGACCTCTTTCTGGCCATCGGTTTGGGGATGGAAAGCCATGTACTTAGTGAGCTTGGTGTCCAGCATTGACTAGAGATTGGACCAAAATGTACTGAGGAACCCACTGTCCCAATCTGAGATGATAGATTGTGGTATCCAAAAGTGTACCTACACTCATTGAAAGAAGAGTTTAGCAGTGGCTTCTGATGTGATATTCTTCTTGCATGCCACCATAATGGCCATCTTTGAGAATCTGTCGACAACCACAAAAACATAGTCGTTGCCATGCTTAGTAGAAGGAAGGCCTGACATGTAATCCATGGAGATGGATTCCCAAGGTTGACTAGGGGTATGTAGTGGGGTATAGAGGACTTGTTTCTTAATGGTCATTTTGGAAATGGCATAGGGAGTGCAGGATCCGATGTACTTCCCGACATCTTGTTGAAGATTCGGCCAACATAAATACTTCTGCAATACTGCCACAATTTTCTCGACCCCGAAATGCCCAACGGCCCAACTGTAGTGTGCATCCCAAATCATCTTGGCACACTCACTTGAAGGAACACAAAGGTGTCCCATGTGGCATAACAGGGCATCCTAGAGGTGAAAATTTGGAACTTTCTGACCCTCCAAGAGCATTTGGTATGTGTGGCCAAATTCTGGGTCACTTTTGTAGAGAAGCAGTCAATCAGAAGTCTCGTGCCCACAAGAGTTGAGCATGGTGGTTGACGCCATGATCGGTGGTCGGCTGAGGCAGTATGCAACATTATTGGTGCTACCCTTATACTTGATATTAAAATGGAACTGTCGCAGGTATGTGGATCACTTCTAATGGCGATCATTCTACAACTTCCCTTGCATATGTATGAATTGCAGGGGTTGTGGTTTGTGTGGGTGACCATTTCCTTCCCCAAAATGTAATGCTTCCATTGTCGACAGGACTACACAATGGAATACATCTCTTTGTCATAAGTGGGATACTTTTAGACCGTGTCTGAAAGTGTCTCATTATGATATGCCACTGGATGCCCCTATTGAGTAAGGACTGCCCCAATAGCATAGTGAGAGGCATCTGTCTCGATCTCAAATGGATGTTGCAAGTCTGGTAATGTGAGCATTGGTGTAAAGAAGAGGCAATGTTTCAACTCTGCGAATTCCTTCTGTTGAGATTCAAACCAAAATATTTATTATTTTTCTCCTCCCTTGGTGACTTGACTCAAGGGCCAAGTGATATGAGAGAATCCCAACATGAACTAGTGGTAGAAATTGCCAAGACCTAGAAAGCTGCGGAGCTCTGTTAGAGTGGTTGGTGCTGACCAATCTCGAATGACTTGGATATTGGTTGGATCGACATGCACCCCCCATTCATCAATAATGTATCCCAGATACTGAACCTGGTTGATGTCAAAAGTGTATTTCTCCAAATTGGCACACAGCTTGTGTTGTCGCAGTGTTTGGAGAACCTGTCGGATGTGGTGGAGGTGCTCTTCCCAAATCTGGTTGAAGATCAGGATGTCGTCCAAGTATACCACTACAAATGAGTTGGTGAATGGGCACAAGATGTCATCCATCACCCTCATGAAGGTTGCAGGAGCATTTCTCAACTCGAAAGGCATAACCAACCATTTGAAAAGACCCTCCTTGGTTTTGAAGGTAGTCTTCCACACATCGGAGGGTTCGATTGGTACTTGGTGATATCTGGACTTCAAGTCAATCTTGCTAAAATATTTTGTCCCCTTGATTTGGTCCAGAAGGTCATCAATCCATGTGATTGGGTACCTATCTAGATAGTGATATTGTTCAATGCATGATAGTCAATACATAGTCTCCAAGTCCCATCCTTCTTGTGTACTAGCACGATCGGGCTCCCAGAGGGCAATGAACTCGGTCGAATGTGACCTTTCTATAGCAACTCTTGAATTTTCCTCTTGATTTCATTGTTCTCCAAAATGGAGCACTGATAGGTTGGTCCATTGGGAAATGGTGCACTTGGGGTGAAATCGATGGAGTTATTGACCTGACAGTGCAGAGGCACCCCTATGGGGGAGGTGAAGATGTCCTCGTAATCCTCCACGACCTTGTCCATCTGTTGTTGTCGTGCAGAGGAGCCCTGTCTGGAGGTTGTGGCCACCATGTTCTTCTTTCCCTGAGGGCGTATCATGAGGAAAAGAAATCTCCCTCTTTTGAAAATGAGCTTACTGCATTGTTTTGCAGTAACCAAAGAGATGGCAGTAGGCAGTGCTACCTCCAGTATCCTGTACAACTTATTTCCCAAAGTAACAATAATAGTGCAAGGCCTTGACTCATACACAACATGTCACTTCCATAAGTATTGTTGACCTGGTAATACATCACAAACATCAAGGGGAGCAACGTCACATAATACCTCATTAGTGAAGGGCTTGATGATGTATGGAAGGAGACACTACTGGCCCACATGGAGATCTCATCCTTGGTGAAGCCACCCGATGGTGTATGGTTGTGGGTGAGCTGTGGTCAGTAAGCCCATCCACTTCTTGACCTCTGCCAAAATGAGGTTCTTTTGGCTCCCACTATTGACAATAAAATGTAGCAGGGAACCTTTACCCACATCTAGGAGCGGAAGAGGTGCTCCTCCTCTGGATCATCGGGTTCCTCCTTCTGGATCTTTGTGGTGGCAACGGTGGCATTGGACTCTACATCGATAATATGCTTCCCTTGGTCATTCCCCTTGTTGGGTTCTGACTTAGAGTTAGAACATGCATTTGATTCTGGAGCCTTAAGCTCGGCCACCAGTGACTGCTTGGACCGACACTCACTCGTGTTGTGAGTGGAGCTCTTATGGAACACATACCACTTTCCTATGTCCTTCTTCGGCTTCATGGTGTTGTTATTTGCTTGCGGCTTTGGTGGGTTGTCCTAGGTCACCCTGCCTTGGAATTGTCATTTTTTTCTGCGGTTTGGTGGCACCTTCCCCTTTCTTCAAATTCACAGATCCAAAGTATCGCTTCTTGTATTTAAATTTCTACTTGATCTTGACGGTGTATTGATACATCGTGGCGAAAGAGGAGATGTCCAGGAACTCCATCTTGTCTTGGATGTACCTCTGTAGGTGGCCACAGTACTTGAGTACCAAATGTTTCTCAGAATCCTTGATACCGAACTTCTTAAGAAGGGTATGAAAAACATTGGTAAATTCTAGCACATCTTGGTCCCTTCCCTGCCGCAACATTTTCCATTTTATGTATTTGTCCTCATAGCTCCTGACAGGGTAGTACTACTCCTTGATGGCATCCCAAAAAAAATTCTAAGTGGGTGAAGCTGAAAACAATGAGGTCGTACTTTTATCCTTCTGGTCATAGTAGGTTTCCCACCAATCATTGACATGGGGGGCAACTTTGAGAAGAGTAAAAGTAATCTTTTCTCAGCTGGAAAAATCATGCATAGAAAAATATCCTTCTAGTAGATTTAGCCATTTATATATGGCGTTTACATCTATTTGGCCCTCAAATATGGGAATGTCAAAGCTTACTTGTACCTTAAAAGGAGTGGAGCCTCCAGAGTGGCTGTTGGATGTGGATGCACCACCAGTGGGAAACCATTGAAGGATCTAGGCAAAGTTATCAATCATCACATTCATTTGTTTCTTGAGGGCCTCCTCGAGCAATATTTTGATAGGATCTCCTGCCCCCTCGTCTTTCTTTTCTTCCCCCATGGGTGGTCGTCAAGGTTTGCGAGGCTCATCTTGCAAAGGTTCAACCAGATCAAGCCCTAACTCCTTATATTCCGACCTCATTGGGGACATGCAAAGAAAAACAGAGAAAGAGCAAACCACTCTGATACTACTGATCCAAATTTAAACAGGAATGCAACAAATTATAGATATAACACTTCATTTCATTAATATCAAATACTGAAATATGCGTACAAACAAAATGGAAATAAGTCTAGCTCAGGCGATGGTAGTTTGTCTCTGAGAAGAGATGTGGCAGCTACATGCCTCTGAATTGTGTTACAATGAGGCTCAAAGGCCTATTTATTATTGAGAAACAATGGAAAACCCTAAACATCCAAAAACCTAACCCTAGGAGATGAAGTGCCAAACTATGGGCCTCGTTTGGGTAAATTGGTACATCAACTTCCTAGGGTCATAACTTTGGCATATGATCTCCGTTTGTCACGCACAATACCTTGTTAGAAATATCTATCCGAGGACTACAACTTTTGAATGACCAACATCAATTTATTATTGATGTTGATCTCAATTTTCCCAAAAAACACCGTTTAGGGCCTCAAAGCGACTCTCGAAGTTCAGGACTCGAAAAACTGCCAAAAATAGTAAATTGTGCTACAAATAACGAAACTAAAAAATTGAAAGAAATAATGGTGGGGGTCTGATTGGAATATGTGGGTGGCCACCAATATCTACTTGGATCACTAGGACTCGCCGAGCACCAATTTTTCCTAACACCGGAGAGATTCCCACTTATTCAGGTGCATTTTATCGCACCATTTAAATGTCCTATAAGGCCTATGGTAGAAAACTTGGTCCACTTCGGGCCATACGCTCGGGTGCTGGGGATAACTGCCAACCATCATCATCATAGATGCCAAGCTCGTTATCACGTGGTTCTATGGAGTGCCATAAGACTGGGGTCATTCCCCTAAACTTTGTGTCCAACCGTTAAACATTCCGTTGAGCCATCCGCTATGATGGCACTGGTCACATGGTACATGCCATGACCGTGGGCTAGTCCCCAGCTTCCACCCCCGTAGATGTTAGCGTTATTAGCACATGGGACGGTGGTGGTAAACAGTGGGTGTCCAAACCTTCGACCAAGGATAAGCCCGAGGCCTTAGCACCCCTGCCTATGGTCTCGTGGGCATGGGGTGATTGGGGGCCAAGGCTTAACCCCGCCCCCAACATTAAAATGCATAAACTTTAAATAAAACTTTTCCACCATATATGTTAAGTACCACTTGCGCCCTAGCGGTAAGGCATTGTATCGTTGCTCTTTAGTTCTCACGTTCGAATCCCTCGAGTGGTAGTTCATCCATAAAACAATTTTGGTTTACCCCCGGGTGCCACGTGGCAACCCATGATTGGGCCATGTGGCATCCCCCCATTTGCCCAAATAAAAACTCATCCACCAATCAAAACACAGAAATTTTGACCAATGCGCTGAGGCCAAGTGGTAGCCTGCCATTGACCCGAGAAAGTAGTCAAACTGTCTATTCACCCTACCCAGAAAGCGTACGGACTGCCCAGTTAACAATCCTGCAACCAATCGTGCATTTTTTTTTACCTATTTAGGAAAACAATCAAAACGCGATATTGAGAGCATACTATATTGGTTTTGAGTGATTCAAGTTGTGTTGGATTCAGGTCATCAAGATCTATGCTCTGATATAGGTTTCGAGCACTTTTGGACACTTTGATTTTTTAGCACTTTACTGATCCCCTGGATCAATTCTGGGGTTGCATTTGACATTGTGCATTAAACAACAACTACTAAATATTCTTTTTTCTTTATTATGTTCTCAAATCCCCATGCATAAATGGTCTACTTGACCATGTAACAAGTACAATGTAAAAGGATCATAAACTCCACCCATCCTAGTGTCCCAATATCTAATATCACTTGATATTCAACTAGGGTTAGGGTTTTTGAATGACTTAACCCTCAATTAGTGTTGGGTTTTTGACCTTCTAGAATATTCTTGAAATTCCACATGTGGCTAGCCCCATGTGCGAGTAATGGGGTTGACATGGAATTGAGTTGGTACTATGGGTGTCAACAAGGTAAGTTGACTTGTAGAAGGTATAAATTCCACATATGAGCTCCAACTAAGGTGATTTTCATTCCATTAGGAAGCTGTCAATGTATAGAGAAATGTCAAGGTGCTAGAAGCTGTGATACCAAATAATGTTTCTTGATTCCCCAAATCACTCTAGAAGGTTCCAAACCTAAAATTTTTGAAATGGAAGTTGCCATTAAAATAATCCTAACAAATCAATTCTTCTAATTCTTCTACCTGGAAAGTACCAACATAGCTAAAACATTATATGGTGATCTAATTTTGATCATACCTCCCTATTTAGGGAGGATTTTGGTCCCCAGAATATTTTACTAAATTAGGTAAGGACAAATTTCCTCTATATTCTCCTTGGAATTCCATTTTTCATTTCCTTTAAGTTGTCATTTCAACCCAATCTATCAAAGATCATGTTGCCCCTATTTGGTAGTTCCGGAATTCTTCTAAAAAAGTTTATCTTCTAGCAACTCTAACTAAGATTTTGGTTCTAAGTCCTCTATGGTACATAAGACTTGTTTCTAAGTTTCATGATCCAACATGGAATGATTATAGAGCCTTAAATTTTCCACATTCACTACGAAGTAAATGCACATATATGAGGTAAGACTAAGTTTATATGCATTATTAATCAACTTTTCTTGTTGATCAAGTGCTAAAAAAAATAGCTCAAAATTCGATATTGTCGAATCGGTGTGGACCCTGAAGGACCGCATAGTGCTCATCTTCCTAAATCTGATGCAACTCATTTTGTGTGAAATGGACAATGTATGCTCCCAGAATCATGTTTTGTTCACTTTCCCAAACAGGCCAATTTAAACAAAAATTCACAGCCCAGTCATCAATTTGTATTGCTGACATGGCGCTGACTAGGCAGGTGTATGTGGCAGGTTGACTGGTCAACAAGAAAATCGAATGGTATTGTGCTAAGTGGGACATTCTTATTAGACGAAATTCTATATTTTTTTATCGGCTAGATTGGTGACCAACCATGGGCTGACATGTGGCCCAGCCAGAGGTTGCCACGTGGCAGCCCGGGGGCCACCAAAATTATGGATCAAGTCTGAGCAGCAACAACAGGGTCAAATCTGTGACCTCATGCAACAAATCCAAAGCCTCTACCAATACACCATACACATAAGTCTTAACTATAAATGGTTTTGACTTATATTTAATTTCAACATGCATGCCATTTAGGGGTAGGGTCAACCCTTGGACACACCACATGCATGCGACCACCAACGCAGGGGGAACAGGGACCCAACCGGTGGGGGTGGGTCATTGGCCTTAGGCTTGGGCACGTGACCCGCCATATGGCAACGTTTTTCGGATATAAGGTGTTAGAGGTCATTTAAGGTGTCCGACAAATTCACCAGAAATTTGGTGAAATTATTGCTCTGTTAGCGCGTTTTGGTGAAAATTTGTAGGATGGCGCTAGATTTTGGGGAATTTGTGGTGCAATTAGCAGAAGATTGAGAAAGGCCATAACTTCTTCATTTTTTTACCAAATCAGGAGCAAAAAGAGGCTACACAAACATTTTAGGGTATTTTGAAGCCATTGGAATAGGTTTTAGAACTTTATGAGCATTGTAATATGATGTATTCACACTTTTGAGCATAATAGAGAGGGTCAAGCCATTGGAAGCTGGACCAAGGAGATGTAGCCCAAGAGGAGTGAACTCCATCATGTGATGTTGTGATACTATGTATGGTGATCTTTTTGTCTGTTATATGATGTTGTTTAGTAATTTCTTTATGTTAATTTGCACATAAAAATTACATAAAAGCCCTCAAAAACCCATGTTTAAAACTTGTAAATAATTTCGTAAATCCTCAAGCACTTTTAATATATTTTGAAAGGGAATTTTAGCACAATGAAACTAATTTTCCTAATCAGATCAAGTTTGGTATCAAAATTCTTTGTTTTATTTATGCAAGAAGGATTTAACTATTTGCAAGTGAATGTCATGCTTACAAGGTTAAAGCTCAAGAGAGGAGAAGGGAAGCTAGTTGAAAGCCTTGAATTTGGGTCAAGGGGAAGGAGATCAAGGTTGCCACAATCTCCACCACCAGTTCTTCCTCAAGTTTCAGTTGGGATTCTAGTAAGCATGTCTCATGAAGGAAAACCTACAAACATGATAGAGGATGAGAAGGTCTTCAAGAAGGATTTCTTTGATATGAAAGAGATGGTGAAGGTCCTCTATGAAGAGAGGAATACCAGACTACAGAGTGAAAGCTCCAAAACTCCCAAAGGAGAAGGTTCTTTAGGAGGAGGTAATGGAAATGGAGGTAAACCTCCACCCTCTCCAGCATCTTCTTAATCTTCTTCTTCACAGACATTTTAAACCTCTTCCACTAACACAACCCTTACTCATACTCATCAACATACCTCAAAAGGAACTCGTAAATCACCCTTATTAAAACTTGATGTTAAATTTGAACTGCCCATGTATAATGGTGAAGTGAATGCAAAGAAGCTTGACAATTGGGTTCATTACTTGGAGGTCTATTACAGAATTCAAAACCTTCAAGAGGATGACATAAAGGGTGTAGCACTAGTATGATGGGAATCAAAGACACAAGAAGAGATTAAAAAACACGATAAGATCTCAATTTCTTGGTCTGATTTCATTGCTGCAATTAAAAGACAATTCTACCCTCTATCTTATATGCAGAAATCCATCATGATTTGGCATAAATTTAGACAACTTAAAGGTAAAAATGTGCAAGATTACACCCAAGAATTCAGAAAAAGGTCTTTAATGTTAGGTGTAGATTTGCAATCACAAGACACTTTGCTGAAGTACATGGGGGGTTTACACAGTTACCTTAGGCATACTATCCTTATGTTTAATCCAAATAATCTATATGAGGTGTGCGTGAAAGCCACTCATCTTGAGGCAAGAGGGAAAAATACTCTAGAAGAGGGTAGTAAAAATCCATTTAAGGGTGAAGAAAAAGAAAAGGGTATCAAAGGAAAGAAAAATGCATCCATTAAAAATGAAGGAGAGAAAACAATATGTAAACATTGTTCCAAAGAGGGTCATGATGAAGCTATTTGTTGAAAGATTCATCTTGAGATGAGGCCTAATAAATTCAACAACAAAGGAAAAGAAAAGATTGTTGTCATCATTCAATAGGATTTGGGACCCAATTCGGGTGATGAAACTAAAATTACAACCATGGGTATAAAAGTAAAAGAGTTCATTTCTAGCACTAGTATATCAAATTGTCACACTAGCACTCCAAATGAACAAACAAGGATTGAATTATTTCATGTGGGAGTAATCTAAAAACATACAAAAATCGACACACTATTTGATAGTGGGTCTCAAGCCAACTTGATATCTGAAGACTTAGTTAAGAAACTTAATATTTGTAGGTTTTAACCCTATACAAAAATTACCTACATACAAATTCTAAAACAAAGAAAATAAACAATGCGAGAGCATAACACATAAAACACATATGCACAGAGATTTCCCCTGGATCCTAAAACCAAGACTACCAGCTTGATTTTTCATTATGTTCCTTTCAATGTTACAATACATATTTATACATGCCGAAGAATCCAATACCATGGACCGAAAACCATCGCGTCCAAAACCATGGACGAAAACCATAGGTAGTTCAACCCCACCCCCCTCAAACCCCTGTGAACCCCTCGCTACGCAATCAGCACAACAAAGGGGGGGCTCCGCCCCCCCTCT
>APFE031440636.1:0-10156 GCA_000404065.3 Pinus taeda
GTTATGTGTAATTCTTTATTTGATAAATTGAGATTTGTTGATGTATCTTTTTATAAGAAAATCATATATATTAACATTACTTATTTTTGGTATTTATTAATTTTCATTAATGTTAATGATGTAAATGATTATATCTAAATAATTAAAAATAGGGAAAACATTTTGCTAAATATATTTCTCAAATATAATTACATAATTTTATGTTTCCAATCACTATTCTATGTAACCCAACCATTTTGTGAGAGACATTTATTTTAGTACTTTCCATTCTTATTTGAAAAACAACATTCAATAAATATAATACATAAAGTTATAAGAAATATAAGAAATAAAATACACTTCTATAGATTTAACTATTTAGACGACTTCTATAAATGATAAAATCAAATAACACAAACAAAAAGCATAAAACACAAATACATAATAGCTTAGGATTAATGAATACTAATTGTTAAATTGGTTTGTTCTTTTATATTGTTTAGTGATAAACATAATAATAATGCTGTGAAAAACACAATAATAATATCTGGAAGATAGATGGAGTAAGCTCATAAATGGAATTGACCCTCAGAACCACATTCCTTACGAAACATACATGCTTCTCTTTACAATATTCACATATATGCTATAATTCTTAATTAACTCCTATTGTTTCATATTCCACATTGGGAAGGTAATACCATTGTTCACAATGAAAGGGCCAAGCAATCTAGGTAGAATTTTATTCGAGGTTTAGTAGGCTTCCATTCAGCGAATATCAACCGGCAATTGATTCCATATAATTTAAGACTTTCTTTCACTGAACAAAAGCCTCCACGAGACAGTAATTTTTGTATAGTAATTTTCATTTATTATACAAAAGACATGTACTATGTTGACTTGGGGCACATGGTGGTTGTGATAATTACGTTATTTTGTTCATTTATGGGACGAATTCTTAATAGTTGTGTGAATATAACAATGAAGTTTCCAAAATCAATACATTTTTCCATATGCGTTTTATTTGTTTAAAAAAAAATATGCTTATTCAAGGATGATGACAATCACATTTATAATGTTAGGTTATTTATAATGTTAGGTTGTTTAAGTAATAAAATACTTTGGATGGCAGTATTTTTGGGAATTTGGTAAAAAATATTTTCAAAAATTAGTTGGAATGTTTGAATCATTTCTTTTAGGTGAAAATAAATTCAATATTTTAAAAATCCTTGAAATACCTAAAATAATTGTAAGTAAAATTTTCAAAATTCCTATCGAAAATTTTCATAATCTTATTTGAATTTTTAAACTACGCGTATAATGTTCAACATTAACATAAGTCCGTTACCTATGAATCGCTTCATAATACCTAAAAGGGTGATTTTCGCGGTGTGTTCAAATGATAGGAAGTGAACGTAGTTTACCCAAAGTCTCCCTCCCGTATCACCAAGAACGTTGTACTTGTTCCTGTGAGAGATGAACAAAACTTATTAGAATATGAGTCAACCAGGTAAGATTTAAGCAAGAAACCAAGAAATATAATCTTGGTCCAATGATTGTCGAGCGTTTGTAGGCAGAGTGGTGGGGAGGGATTGACCTCACTCTACCTACCCAGTTTCTATTCTTGAGTTATGACATGTTATTCAAAGCTTCTTGACTATCCAGGATTCCTGGGTAGAGGACATTTTTGAATTGCAGTTGGGTGTTACTGGAAGGACGGTGTTTATATACTTAAAAGTTAAAACAACTATAATTATTCACAAATACGATTCCTTGTGAAATTTAAGTCAAATTAGCAAAGATATTTAAATAGTGTGGTGTTTTTTTAAGTTGTTTTATTGTATCATAATGTACTAATATATAGTGTTTTATTAGGACCTTGAACATCACCATCACACCATCACATGAGAAAAATCAATTGTATCATAATGTACTAATATATAATGTTTTGTAAAATAGGCAAAATTGAGCCGTAGTTGTTAATTTGAGTTAAACGTCATTCGAGAACGAGAAAGAAGCCTCTGCCTGTGACCAAAGATTCAAATTTGAGGTAACGATCATGGACAAAACCCTTCAAGATCACTTCAAACCATGAATAGCTTTATTAAATAGGCAGAATTGAACCATTCATTTTGAAAGCAATGTCACAATGTATTTTGGAGGTACTTGCATTTAAAGCGAAAATTTTGTAAAATTATTTTCAAATCTAGTCAAAGGATTTACGAATTGTGATAGAGAACCTTAAATAAAAGGATGGTTAAATGTATAGTTAGACAGAAATTACAGTCAATTTAGTATAAATGGTGCAACCCTAAGGTTGTCACATGCTAAACACCTTATCAAGGCTTAATTTCTTCTTAATGGTACTTATTAAGCTTTATACCCCATGCCCACATATATATGTATCGGAAGCATTTTATATGCATTTGGCCTTACAAACCCGAAATGGATAAAAAATGACCCAAGCAATCAGCCAGCCAGACACCCCTTTTCCTTTAAAAACCATGCCTTGTCCTATCGGGACTGAAAAGCCTTTGAAAAAGCTTAAAACCTATGTTTTTCCTCTCGGGACCAAATACTCTCCGAAATACTAAAACAACGCTTTTCCGCCTTTTTACACAGTCATATGTGTTCTTGCCGAAGATCAAGATCTGACCGATCGAACGGCTCAGATTCAATCGATATATCGACAATCTACAGTCTCAATGGTCTATAATATCGACGCTATCCTTTGGCGAGGTCCAATGCGATTATTGCTAATCGCTATCGGCGATCACACCGATTATCAATTAACCACCTCCGCTCCATAACGCCGATGCGATGAGTAAAAAATCGGATATCATCGATCCAACTGTGCAATGCGACATAAGTGTCGGACATGATAAGGTCCAAAACTCCTATGCATAGTTTTTCACGTCCGCTTTCTTGAATCCGCTAAGTGTTAGCGTGATTTTCCTTTGTAAATGACTTTTGGTGATGCGACAAGGAAATACATAGGATTGATGCGGTTTGGGGTTCTACAGACCCAATATCATTCAAAACCTCCGTTTAAAAGCTTTGAGGTCCGGATTCTCAGTTTAAACGCAGTTTGAGCCGATACTTAGTGTATTTTGGGTTTTTTGTCTACGAACCCAGATTACACCAAATTTTCCTTACCCACAAGGATTTCCACTGCAAAAGATGAAAACATAGGGCCAACACCAAATTCAACCAAATACAAAGAGAAAACAAGCATTTGAGGCCTCCATAGGTCATTTATATAATAATACACACAACATTGATTTATTCACCATAAACACATTACAAAGTCCCGACCTTAGGCCGGATCACATAGAAAAACCCTCTGTCTGAAAGGGATGCATCGATTACAAAGTTCCACACTCCAATCAATTATTTGTACAAACATAAATACAAACTACAACACAAAATCACAGTTTGCAGTGCCCACAAATCCCTACATCATCAAGACTATCAATAGTAAAAACTGCATTGTTGAATCAGTAATGCAACTACCTTCAAATCGCTTGAGAATTAGTAACGCATAGGAAATCACTCAGGTAATCTTTATAGGTGTCGGAAAACACTTGGCTAATGGTTGAACACGGGTATGTTTGAGAATGTGAAAAGGTATGGTTGAGCATGCACACGTTTGAAACCAAAATGTGAAAATGTATGGTTGAACATGGATATGTTTAAACCACCCATGTAAGGTAATAGCTAAATTAATGGACAAAACACTTGGGAAATAGTTGAATAGACATACATTTCAAAATATGAAGAGCTATAAGGTGCACGTCTTAACTTTTAATCATTTCACAATCTTGAGGAAAATTGTCGGTAGGTTGTTCTTCTTTGATTCACTTCTTTTAGGTTAATATTTTATAATTTTTTTAAATACATTTCTCACTACTAATATTTTATAATTTTTTTTAAATACATTTATAACTAATCAATATACGTGGTTATCAACAAGAGGCACAATAAATTTTTAATCATGTTTTGCAAAAATTAATTTAAGTATGGTTTAAACATGTGATCTAGACATACAAGAAAGTTAATGTTGCAAATTTCATTCATCGATTTAGTGACTACTACGAGAATATACTGGAATCTTTCAATTCAGACCATCCAATCAAAAAAATTAATTAAGAAAATGATTAAGTTGCAAATTACAATAAAAGAGACACCTATCAAAATAAAGATGATAACCACACAAGGCACCAATCACTTTTTTCCATCAACAACGCGGTTCCCACCATCGAAAGATGCGTTAATCCTTTGTGGACAACAAAACTGAAAATGCGTGGTACTATGCTATTACCATGTGAAAGAGAATAACGATATGAATTCATATTCACATGATAAGTAGCCTCATTCATTCACCATATGAAAGCCAATAAAGATGTGAATTCACATGATACGGAGCTTCATTCACCCCCACAACCATGACGGCTACACAACAATACCACGAAAGTGAGAGCTGCAATTGATGAAGATTCTGTAGTTGTAATCGTTTTCAGTAGCAACATTTGTCTCCATCAGCCAATCGTCCAGAAAAATAATTGAATAAATACTCCAGACTAACAATAGAAAGCATCATCCGGTGCCATTAGTCCCCACTGTATCTGGTGCGCAACTATAGAACGTCCATTCTTCCCTTCTCTGTATATTGATAGTTAATTGTCCTGTTGCCCTTTCCCCCTTGTTTGATGTAGGCAAACATCAAAATGGTATTGTTTTGGTAAGTTGAAATTACCAATAATCCTGAACTTATGTCCATTGGGGGTGTCAGATATTCCGGAAATGCACTGGAGAAGTAAAAGCAGAAGTAGATTATATAATTTGAAGGTATAATATTTTGGAAATTTGGAATAACATAATTTTAAGAAAATTAAAATATTAAATAATAATTCAGAATTTAAATTAATAATTAATATATATAATGTCAGAAACTTTAAATAATATATTATAATATATATGTAAAGTTTTTTTTTAAGAAGTATTGTTTATTTATAAGGTATATTGGCAACATTTGGAATCTTTATAGATATATATGACTGGTAAATCATCATATTATTTTTGTGATTCTTTTATTTGATTAGGTTAGAATTCAAAATGAGTTTGTATTTATGATAGTTTTCTGGTCAATAATTTAATTATTTGTTTATAGTATATGTTTGACTCAACTTATATTTATTTTATTTATCTTTAAGTAAAACACTTTACTATTATGGAAGTGAAAGTATATTACTTGTAATTACTTGGAAGGTATTGAGCAGACTTGCACTTTTGCCATATATTTTTGGGTTTTGGGATTTTAAACTAGATGCTATTAAAGAGTTGTATTTTGAATTTTCATGATTTTTTTTACAAAACAAAAAAATCCTCAAAACTTTAACCAAACACATAAGTTTTTAAAGGGCAAAATCTGTTTGAGATATAAACATTTTTCAAACTTATATATATATATATATATATATATATATATATATATGATTTCATTTTTTGTTGTATAAAATAAAATTCCAACATTAAAATTGTCTTGGGCCAATTAGATGGTGTAGATTAGAACACCTTAGTTTTGTAATTTCACAAGTATTTGTAAGAATCTGCAAACAAAACCACCAAGAAAATTATACATAATAAAAAATAAATAACATATAAATAACAATGAATTTGGAATATTTTAAATCATAAATTTATATAAAATATATATACTATATAAATATAATATATATACATAATTTGAGATTTTAAAATTTATTTATTAGATTTATTTTTCTTCAAATTCTTAATAACATTTTTTAAAAACTTGATATAAAAGCTAGGTTGATAATTAAATGAATTATACATATTTATATTCACAATTAAATGAAGTACACATCTCCCATTAAGAATGAGTTCAATTATTTTATTTTTAGTTACTTCTCTTTGAGCATGGCAATATTTTATTGTGGTCAACATTACAATAATTTTTATTTTTAAACAATTTTTCTCTATATATAGTTGAATTGAAATGTTCAAAGATTTTATTTATGTCTATTTTAAAATAGTTTTAAGAGGCATAAAAATATATATCTTCATATGAAAATATAAATTTGTTTCATTTTTAATTATTTTATTTCTCTCTAAATTTAATATAAAATTATGTTATTTACATTAGATATGAAAATTTTAAAAAATGTTTTTTATTTATAAGTAAAAGTAAGAGTGAAATAATTTTGCTATAATATAAAAAATAAAAAATGAAATATAATAAAGAAAAAAATAAATCAATTATAAAATAAATGAAAATATAAATAAAGAACAAAATAAATCAATTATAAAAATAAAAAATGAAATATAAAATAAATAACAAAATAAATCCAATTAAAATAGAATTATTAATATTGTATAATACTTTTAAATTAAAACTAACAAAAATACTTTATTTTTATTTTATATTATAATTACAATATATTTATTTAAAAAAATTTCATTTTTATTTTAAAATAGTTACTTATCAATTTCAATATTTAAATCACAAAGGAACTTACCCCATGTTCTTAATAATGGCTATAACGTGAATCTAGATATTAAAAAAATAAAAAATGTAAACCTTCGAAAAACCCATTTTTTTAATAACAATTATTTTACAGAGATTGAATAGAATAAAAACCTTGATTAACATGTGAAGCCTCCACAAATAATTGTTTCTTTCTGGTTTAATTTGGTGATAATTTTCCTTTTTTCTTAATGTTTTTCCTAATCTTCTTTAACTCCTAGCGTTATATATTTTATGATTTATGATATCTATATAAAAAGAATTACAGATATGTGTAATACAAATCAACTTATTATAGGCCACATGTAGAATTATTGGAACACTATGTTTGTCACATCTTTATATTCTTTTGGAATGCTTTGTATAATCATGTTGGGAATAGAAGTTAACTATTCAGTTATATGGATAGTCGATTGATTTAATTCAACAGTCATGATCCCAACTAGTTCGCAAGTTGTGATAGAAATGTTGGAGATTTGGATATAGCTGTGGCAATTAAAATTTAGTTAAGATTAGTTATTCTCAACATTATATATATTATTTGAAGAGTATTGTTTTCTCGAATTTGTTGGCTTTTCCTTTTTATAATTTTGTGGAATTAGTTAGAATTAATATAATTATATATTATAATATTATATATATAATATTATATATATATATATATTAATATATTATATATATATATAATATAATATAAATATCATATAATATTAATATAATATTATATTATGTTAATTGCTTATTTGAAAATTGAGATTTGTTGATGTATGTTTTTTAAAGAAAATCATATATATTAACATATTTATTTTGATATTTATTAATCATTAATGTAAAGATGTAAATGATTATATCTAAATAATTAAAATATTAAATAGAGAAAACATTTTGTTAAATATATTTCTCAAATATAATTCCATAATTTTATGTTTCCCATCACTATTCTGTGAGAGACATTTATTCTAGTACTTTTTATTCTTATTTGGAAAACAACATTCAATAAATATAATACATAAAGTTATAAGAAATATAAGAAATAAATACACCTCTATAGATTTAACTATTTAGACGACTTCTATAAATGATAAAATCAAATAACACAAACAAAAAGCATAAAACACAAAGACATAATAGCTTAGGATTCATGAATACTAATGGTTAAATTGGTTTGTTCTTTTATATTGTTTAGTGATAAACATAATAATAATGCTGTGAAAAACACAATAATAATAGTTGGAAGATAGATAGAGTAAGCTCATAAATGGAATTGACCACATTCCTTACGAAACATTCATGCTTCTCTTTACAATATTCACCTATATGCTATAATTCTTAATGCTTCTCTTTACAATATTCACCTATATGCTATAATTCTTAATTAACTCCTATTGTTTCATATTCCACATTGGGAAAGTAATACCATTCTTCACAATGAAAGGGCCAAGCAATCTAGGTAGAATTTAATCCGAGGTTTAGTAGGCTTCCATTCAGCGAATGCCAACCGGCAAATTGATTCCATATAATTTAACACTTTCTTTCACTGAACAAAAGCTTCCACGAGACACTAAATTTCATTTATGATACAAAAGACATGTACTATGTAGACTTGGGGCGCATGGTGGTTGTGATAATTACGTTATTTTGTTCATTTATCGGACGAATTCTTAATAGTCGTGTGAATATAACAATGAAGTTTCCAAAATCAAAACATTTTTCCATATGCGTTTTATTTGTTTAAAAAAATATATGCTTATTCAAGGATGATGACAATCACATTTATAATGTTAGGTTATTTATAATGTTAGGTTGTTTAAGTAATAAAATAGTTTGGATGGCAGTTTTTTTTTGGGAATTTGGTAAAAGATATTTTCAAAAATTAGTTGGAATGTTTGAATCATTTCTTTTACGTGAAAATAAATTCAATATTTTAAAAATCTTTGAAATACCTAAAATCCTGAAATAATTGTAAGTAAATTTTTCGAAATTCCTACCGAAATTTTTCATAATCTTATTTGAATTTCTAAACTACGCGTATAATGTTCAACATTAACATAAGCCCGTCACTTATGAATCGCTTCATAATACCTAAAAGGGTGATTTTCGCTGTGTGTTCAAATGATGGCAAGTGAACGTAGTTTACCCAAAGTCTCCCTCCCGTATCACCAAGAACGTTGTACTTGTTCCTGTGAGAGATGAACAAGACTTATTAGAATATGAGTCAACCAGGTAAGATTTAAGCAAGAAACCACGAAATATAATCAAAGTACAATGATGGTCGAGCGTGTGTAGGAATATAATCAAAGTCCAATGATTGTCAAACGTTTGTAGGCAGAGTGGTGGGGAGCAGGGATGGAATTTGACGGGCATTTTGCCCGTCATCAGGCTTTTTGCACGTATTTGATGGCTGGAATTTGTCATTCCCCGTTTTGAGTGACGTGCCTAGAAGAGTTAAAGACGGATTTTTGACGTTTGGAACTTTTTCCAAAACGTTTTTATGTACCAAACGTTTTTAAGCGGCAAGTTTTTTCATATAACAGGGTATTTTTTGGGCAAGTTTTTTTAATTGAAAATATGCTAAATTCTAATCAGGTGGTATAGTAAATTACGCCCTTTATTTTTCATACAGCAGCGTATTTTTTGGGCAAGTTTTTTTAATTGAAAATATGCTAAATTCTAAATTCTAAAGCCGACATGAATTATGTGGGGCATGCATGATATAAGTGGGCTTTACATGTAATAAAGGGAGGTCAGCCATGAATAAGAAACCCCTTAACATGAGGAAGGAAACGTATATATATGAGTGAAGGAAGAGCTCATTTCACTCATCGACTTTCGCTTGAAGAGCTCTTCGCATAAGAGACAAGGGAAGTGCGAAGGACGAAGGGGATATGCGCAATCCTCATGCGCATAAAGACTAACGGACTTCACATATTTTAGATTGCTTTATGTGGACTCCCATTCTTTACGGCTGGGGTATTTTCATTCATGTATGATTCTTTTCATATCATAATTCTGTAAAAAATTTTGAACATGCAATTAGAATTTTCCAGGGTCTTCATGATTGATTGTGATTCATTTCTAATGTAGAGGTAACCGAGAAAACCCCATTCTAAATATTTGGTGGCTGTCGTTTAGGCTCCAATTTATACCGAGAATTTCCACTGTAATTATAGTGAGAGGGATTTTGTAATTGATTCCAGATGGAAAGAGGGGTTGGGAAAACCCCTTTAACTATTCGGTGACTCTTGTTAATGCTTTAATTCTTGTTGAGAATTTTCACGGTAATATTAAGAAGGATTCTCGATGCAAAGAGGACTTGAGGAGGTAACTAAGAAAACCATCTTTTAAATATATTTTGGTGGCTCTCATCTATGTTTCAATTATTCTTTTGAGCAAAATTACTTCTTCTTATTTTCATGTGCAGGCAACTTTTTGGGGTTTTATCTTTTAGGCGTTACTGTGTAAATGAAAATAAAACACAATTGTGGTATGCTATTATTGTGTGATTTTTCCAACTGAGATATCATTGAAGAAACAGGTTTACTTATTTTTCCAATTGAGATTAACATGGAAGAAACTGTACATGGAAGAAACAACAGTTTGAGATCGCTTATTCGTACGTATTTACTTACTCTA
>APFE031440653.1:0-22215 GCA_000404065.3 Pinus taeda
AAGGCTGGACTGCTACAACAAGCGTTGGACCTAAGGTAAGATCAAAAACATTTGAATTCTCGTAGAATGATGTGTATCTAGAGAAGGATAGCTCTTGTTTGGTTTGTTTGTCACTAGAGAGTCTTAGGCTCCTAGGGAGGTTAGATTTGTTCGCAAATATAACTCGTTCCTCATGACACTATTGTTGGAAGATTCTGCTAGACCATTGCCTTGAGGGTAGTATGAGGTGGAATGAACTAGCGTAATGCCCATTGAGTCACACATGTCCACCAACTCTTTTTCCCAGAAGGTTGCTGCATTATTTGTGACTAATTTATGTGGGCAACCAAAGCTAGTGAAGATATTCTCTGTCAGGAACCTCATGACCACATGACGATCAACTTTTCTGGTAGGGATGGCCTCAATCCATTTAGTGAAATAGTCAGTGGCTACTAAAATCCATTTGTACTGGGCACTGGAATGTGGATTGATTTCTCCAATAAAGTCTAAGCCCCACTGCTGAAAAGGGCCACTAGCATGTATGGTTCCTAAGGGCAGGGACTTCAATTGCTACTTCCCTTCAAATATTTGGCACCTGTCACAAGATTTAACAAATGAAAAAACATTAGCGAATAAGGTGGGCCAATAATACCTAGATTTGAGGATATTGTGGACTGTAGTTTTCCAGTAATGATGTCCTCCACATATGCTGGAATGAAACTGATGCATCACTTCCATGAATTGTTCTTTGTCGAGACACCTCAGGAGAATTCCAGAGGGGTCCCTCCAATAGAGTAGATTTTCGTGGATGCAGTATATGGCTGCCCTAAGCTTAATAGTTCTGGCTTGGCTTGAACTAAGGCCTAGAGGAACTTCTAACTTCAGCAAGAATTGAGCTATTACAGAGTACCATTCACAAGAAGCTAGATTTTCTGCCAATGACTGATTTTTTCCTTGTTTAGCTGTTTCCTCTTCTATCTGACCATTCTCTGTAATTGTGCTTATGAGATTTATGTCCATCATTTTGCAATTTTCTTCAACAATTAATCTGGAAAGGCCCTGAACTCTGACAAGCTTGGTGGGCTTCAATTCTATGTTAAATTCAATCAACTTTGCAATCCATTTAGCCCTTCTTCCATTAGCATCAAGCTATGTTAGTACATCCTTTATTGAAGTAGAGGGCACATATGCAATTATCTTGGAATGAAGAATGTAAATCCTGAAAGCTTTCAAAGATTTGATAAGAGCATATGCTTGTTTTTCAATGATATCATACTTTAGCTCAACATATCTTAAGGTTTTGTTAAAAAATTCCGCTGGATGCTCTGAACCTTCTTCATCTACTTGCAATAAAACTGCTGCAAGGGTGTCATCAGAGGCAAAATAAAATATATGGAACTCCTCGTTGTAATCTAGACTTCTTAAATTAGGAGCTTTCATAATAGCTTTCTTAATGGATTCAAAAGATCTTCTTGATGCATCAGTCCATTTGATCTCTGACCCCTTTTTCAACATGGAGATAATATGCTTTACGAGTTCTACAAAATTTGGAATAAACCTCCTCACAAAATTTATTTTTCCCAGAAAGGACTGGACATACTTCTTTGATCTCGGGATAGACAAGGTCTGTATTGCTCTTACTCTTTCTCATTCAATCTAGACACCTGCAGCAGAAACAACATGTCCTAACAGTTTGCCTTCTTCTAAAGCAAACTGTGACTTTTTAGGATTGACTGAAATCCAAACCTTCTGCACTTCAAGAACACTTTCTTCAAATGCTGCAAATGGTCATGATGGCTGCTGGAGTACATTGTTATATCATCTAGGTAGATAAGGACAAACTTATCCTTCTCTCCCACAAATGCTATATCCATAGCTCTCTGAAAGGTAGCTCCAGCATTCATCAGCCCAAAAGGCATCTTGGAATACATAAAAGTGCCCCAAGGAGTGGTGAATGCAGTATTCTCTTGGTCATCTCGATGTACAGCGACCTGATTATACCCCAAAAATCCATCCAGGAAAGACATCACTTTGGCTCTTGAGACCTTTTGCAGCAAATGCTCCATCTTGGGTAGAGGGTAATTTTCTTTCTTAGAGCATTTGTTTAAGTTTATGAAATCAACACAAAGCCTGATTTCTCCAGTTTTCTTCCTTACTACCACCAAATTAGCTACCCATTTTGAATATCTGAGAGGGACTATGATTTTGGCAACCAGTAACTTCTTGATTTCTTTTTCAATCAGTGGGAGAAGCAAAGGATTTATTGGTCTCAGATTCTACTTGAAAGGGATGGTGTCTTTCTCTAAAGGGATTTTATGCTAGATTATATTTTTGTCATATGTTTTCAACTCACTATATTCCCAGGAAAATACATCAGCAAATTGCTTCATTAAATTGTAGTATTCAGAACATTGGGCAGCAGATAGATGGGTGGACAAATTTATATATCTTGTATGATCTGGACTCCCTATGTTATGCTTGCAGACTGTAGATTGGTATTCTTTTTGGGCAGCCTTATAAGGCACATCATTCCAGTCAAACAACTTTTCTAAAGGAACCAGACCCTTAGCTATCTAGTTGCTGGGCAATTGGACAATGTTATCTTTACCAATTTTGTTTCTAAGCTAGGGCTGAGGACTTTTTTCCAGGTCTTCATTCTCTTGGTCAATTTTCATTCCAGAGAATTCATCAATGATTTGAAGAAACCTATTCACTTCCTCATCATCTTCAAAAAATTTCCAATGCTGGACATTATCAGGCAAGGATGGTCTATACTTCATTTGAACTTCATAAGCTAGTCTAGGGGGCATGGGAGGTATAAACATGCTAGCAGACACAGCAAGGGAATCAACAAGCTGATTTTTAACTCTAGGGAAGTATGGGATACAAAAACCATCAAAAGAATCTTTGAGTCTCCATACCTCATCTCTGTATGATTTTAACCTTAGGTTCTTTGCTTGAAATGCTCTGTTCACTTGCTGAATGATAAGATCAACATCTCCAAACACCTTTATGTTTCTTATTCCTTCTGGGATTCTTTAATTTGGAGAATACATGCTCCAAAATCGGTGTCCATAGGATAAATGGGATGATTGGAAGGATTCTTCTCATCACTGATGATGTATGCCAGTTGTGCTTCTCTGTACAATCTCCTGCTTTCTCCTCCAAAAACTAGGACAGCGGTATAAGATAGATCATTCTGCAATGTCCCACCTAGTCTCCTAATCTACCCTCTGGACAACAGCATGCCAAACTTGGGAGGGACATCTACTACCACAATATCCATCATCATACTCTTCATGGGCAGTTGAGTTAGGGTAATAGCTAAATATTTAATCAATCCTAGACATTTCACCTTTCTTGAGTCAAATGAGAGTAGATCATGATATGGTCTGGTGATATCAAGGCCTAACCCTTCCATGACAACTTTGGGCATCAAATTGTGGCCGCCCCCTGTGTCTAGTAGGCAGTTATGGAGGTTTTTATTATGAATGGTCAAGGAGACATAGAATGATGGGGAGCTATTATCAGCAGGTTTAGTCATTGGGCTAAGCACAACTGTAGGCTTATCATCTTGCAATTTGACATAGTCAGTAGGGGCTTATATGGATTTAAGCTCAAGGGCATCAAGAATAGGCTTTCTAAAAACTTCACTCCTTGCAGGTTCTATCAGAGGCACAAATATTTTTAGTTTTTGACTTTTGATTCAAAGTTAAAAGGGGAAGAGGACTTGTCAAGACCTCTTACCTCTTGAGCTAGGGCTTTGAGGATGACTGGATCAACTACTAGTCTTCTCTATCTGATGTCCTGTGGCTTGGTTGGGACAACAACTTTTTGGGTAGGATTCTCCTCTACATTGTTTTCTTTTGACCTTAGATTATATCTTTGCTGCTCATCAGTTTGCAGAACAACCTCTCTATCCCACCTTTGACTAGTTTTGTCTTGCAGCAATGATTCTTCATACGCAACCAATGTCAAAAAGGTAGCACTACCTTTATCTTCCATGCAATGAATTTCATCATCTTCTTCGAAATGCTCCTCCTTCATGACTACATTTTGAAAATGAGACTTAACATTTTGTTCTTCGTTTGCTTCCTTACCCCTATGAATGATCTGCAATTGTTCATTCACTCTTCTGAATGGATTTGGATTTCTTGGAGTGAATGTGTTTGGAAGCCTTGCCTTCCCAGAGCTCTGCTCAATCTTCAGCTTAGATATCTCAGCAGCTAATGACTCTATCATTTTAGTCATTTTGTCCAATTCAGGTTCTGAAGGTGAAGAAGAGGAAGAAGAAGCCTCACCTCTCTGCCTCCTTCTATCAGCATGACTTTTGAGCTTTTCTGCAGCCATGATAATAGATTCCACCTCTAGGGCTGCATCTTGCATTTCAGCTAGAGTGGAACATCTTCTTTCTCTCAATAGTAGGCAGAAATTAGAATCAAAATCTTTAGCATAGGTGAGTTTGGCAGAGGTGGGGGTAGGATTTACCTCAGCTGGTATCTTACTGTACATACGATTGAACCTTTTATTAAAATCAGGAAATGATTCCCCATTTTCCCTCTTCAGGTTACCAAACTTGGTATGATAGTATGGCAGGTCTTTCTTATCCCCCCAATGCTTAAAAAATACATCATCTAAGGCTTCAATGTCTACTATAGACCTAGGGGTCAATTCTTTGAACCACTTTCTAGCCTCTCCATCAAGGCTCTGGACAAAACTCTCATCCACACATCATCTGCACTAATATCTAGGTTATCAGCATAACTATAAAAAGACTCAAGGTGTTCTTCAGCTGTTACTCCCTCTGTACCAGTAAATTTAGGCATATATTTCTGATATTCTCCTACAAGCATGGAATTCAAAGGAACAGGAAAGACCAAGGGTCCATACCTAGCAGCTATGATTCTTTCCATCTTCGTGGGTGCTCGCTAGCTTGCCATGACTAGGGTAGGTGGAAGGATACTGGTAGATTGGGTGGTAGGGAACAATGAAATAGATGACAGGAACAGAGGAATATGATGGACTGTATGGGAGGTTTTCTTTGGACTGAGATCCAAAGGGGAACTAAATGAACAAGGAGCTTTATGAATCTCTGAGGGTGTCTCTTCACTAACCATGATAGGCCCTATACATTCAAACTGTACATGTTCAGCTACAAGTCTTTCTTGCAGAGATTCATAAGATTTCTTGGGCTTACATGATCCTAATGCTCCTCTCAGTGATGCTTTCTTCTGCTTAACAATCTTCTCAGGGTCAGGCACTGGGTTAGCTAGTGATATCTGAGAATTTCTCTGAGTATGCCTCACAAACTGAGCCATAACTGTAATGTGGAGTCGCCAGTAGGTTGGTCCTCTGATAGAGTCGCCGGGTAGATGATTACAACTAGAAATGTGTCCAAACTTTGTCTATCATCAAAATCTGGATCTGTGTCATTCTCCCAGGGAAGCTAAGCTTTAATCTCCTATCCCCGACAATGGCGCCAATTAATGTTATCACCCCAAGAAACTCTCCTAGGTTGTAGCTCGAAGATGCTTGAGAACATTACAAATTCAACTTATTGTTGCAAATGGATGAATGTAAGGAATGATGCTTATTCAAGCTAGATAACCACTTCTACTTTGCTTCACTCCAGACATGCGTGAACACCCCCAGACTACAAGGCTTTAGACCACCAATTACTCACAGTTTAAGGATTGGGTGAGTATGGAGAATATTGACCACACCAGCAGATGCATAGGACCTTGTGATGGCTGGATGCAACCAGTAAACAAGTTTGCAAATCTAATTCCCTAATGCACAGACAGGATGACAACTCTTTCGCACTAGTGGAAGAGAAACCTGAATAACTCATTCACTAATACATACAAGATTTTAACACAGAGGTAGGATGACAACTACTCTAATGCCAAACATCAAAAGTTCAGGAATGCAGCATATCAAGCACAACTTGGAATAGAAGAAGAATGGAAAGTGAGTAATTAACAGCAAAAGAAGTTTGTATTAGCTGAAAATGAAGACGAGACGCTGCAAGTATCAAAGTAGTTACAGTCTCCAGAAGTTGAATCTTACATCAAAACAACAACCGTCAACCCTGATTACATCTTGTTTTTGGTTATATATAGAGTTTCATTACAAAGGCACTCGTCCATTCTAAGTATGGAGGGGTCATAATTGACTACCCACTGCTTTAACTGCTTGATGGAGTCTCTAGCGCATTTACTTACTTTAGTGAATCAATCCGATCTTCTTAGATGCTCTATTGTCCTCACTGGTAGGTGGAGTGTCATATAGGATAGAATTCCATAACTATTAAATGCATTCACCTGCTCGGGCTCTATCCTTTTCCTCCTCGACCATATTATTTGTTGAATGCGGTCTTTGAGGAACAAATGTGTCGGGTACTGGTAAACTGGTCACCTTCGCCCTTCGGGTGCACGGGATGGTTCATGGACATGTACGACGTGGCGAGTGTATGAGCAGGACGGAGGAGATAGACTGGCCGTCGAATTAAGAGTATAGACGATGAGGATCGCTCGGCGGAGGGTATCAGGAAATATGGAAGCAGAGTGAGTGCGGTCCATTGGATCTCGAGTGGACAGATCCAACGGTCATCAGGCGTCGGAGATGCACGACACTTAATGGGAGGGAATGGAGGTTTTGTGGTAGGCAGTATTAATCGCACTAACATTGGGGGTCGGGTGGTAAAGGTATAAGGGTGTGCGGTACCACTCAGAGTGTGACGTGTGGCGACGGGGAAAGGACAAAACAACTTTTCATCGCGTGTTATCGTCATATCGGTTTGAAGGCGCATGGATAGCAACTTTCTTCCGATCACAGTGGGGATGATTGGACGGTGGGGATTTAATTGCATGGTTCAGTGTTTTTGGCGTGATGGGAGGGTCATTGGATCAAGGTGACGGAGATCAATGGCCAAGGCTGCGGTGGAAGGGTCTGTGAGAGTGCGCGGTTGTATGGGCACAGGTTTATGGGGTATGGGCTTAAGCGCTCAAGGCTTAAGAACAATGGAGTGTATACGGTTTTTAACAAAAGAATGTAGGAAATGTGGATGAATGGAGAGTGAAAGGGGTATAGGAGAAGGTGAGGATGACCATTACAAGCTTTCTCTAAGCACATTCAAGAACCAAGTTGGCCTCCGGCCTTGGAGAATCCTTGTTATATAGCGGAGCTAACAAGCATATTTTAGTATTTTACATTAATGAAATGAAGTATTATTTCCACTGCATCTTTTTAATTACAGTTATCTCTATAATTTCTTGCGTTCTTGTTTAAATTTGGATCAGTGGTATCAAAGTGGTCTTTTTTCTCTGTTTTTCTTTGCATGTCCCCAACAAGATCAGGATATAAGGAGTTAGGGCTTGAACTGGTCAAACCTTTGAAAGACCAGCCTCAAAAATCTCGATGGAATCCCATGGCGGATGAAAAGAAAGATGAGGGGGCAGGAGATCCTATCAAAATATTGCTTGAAAAAACCCTCAAGTGAAAAAGGAACGTGATGATGGATAGCGTTGCCAAATTCTTCAGTGGCTACCCAGAGGTGACGCATTGGCTTCTAATAGCTACTCTAGAAATGCCACACCCTTTAAGGTACAAGTTAATATTGAAATCCCCATCTTCGAGGGTCAAATAGATGCAGATGCCATAGATAAATGATTAAATCTGCTAGAAGGGTATTTTTCTATTCATGACTTTTCCAGTCAAGAAAAGATTATTTTCACTCTTCTCAAAGCAATGCCCCACATCAAAGACTAGTGGGAAACCTACTACGAGCAGAAGGATGAAAGTACGAGCTCTCTATTTTCAGCCGCACCCACTTGGGATTCATTCCAGGATGCCATCAAGGAGCAATACTACCCTGTCAAGAGCTATGAGGAAAGATACATAAAATGGACCACGCTGCAGCAGGGAAGGGACCAAGATGTGTCAGAGTTCACAAACATTTTTCATACCCTTCGCACATAGTTGGGTATCAAGGATTCTGAGCTACATTTGGTACTCAAATATTGTGGCTACCTACACATATACATCTAGGAAGAGATGGAGTTCCTGAACATCTCCTCGCTCAGCACAGTGTACCGATACATTGTCAAAATCGAGCAGAAGTTCAAACAAAAGAAGAGAGACTTTGAATCTGCAAATCCGAAGCAAGGGAAAGGCTTCCCCAAAGAACAGAACCAAGGACAAAAGCTAAGAAGGGGAAACCCAATACAACCCATCAAAGCCATAAGAAAAGAAAAACACCACGAAGTTGAAGAAGGACAAAAGAAAGTGGTGTGAGTTCCACAAGAGCCTCACTCACAACACAAGTGAGTGTCAGACCAAACAGTCGTTGGTGGCCGAGTTGAAGGCTTCCGAATCAAATGCATGTTCCGACACTGAGTTAGAACCCAACAAGGGGAATGGAAAAGGGAAGTAGATCATTGACATGGAGTCCAGTGTCACTGTTGCCACAACCAAGATCCAAAAGAATAAGCCTGAAGATCTAGAGGAGAGGGAGCTTCTTTTCCACTTAGAGATGTTGGTGAAGGGTTCGCCTCTGCAATTCATTGTTAACAGTGGAAGCTAAAAGAACCTCATTTCAGTAGAGGTCATGAATCAGTTGGGCCTACCAAATAAACCACACCTGCAGCTGTACAGTATCGAGTGGCTTCATCAAGGACGAGATCTCTGAGTTCACTAGCAGTGTTGCCTTCCCTACAACATTAAGCCGTTCACAGACGAGGTATTGTGTGATGTTGCACCTTTAGATGTTTGTGATGTATTATTAGGCCAACCATACTTATGGAGGCGACATGCTGTGTATGAGTCAAGGCCCCGATTTGTTATTATATCTTTGGGTAATTCATTATATAGGATTGTCGGAGGTAGGCCCACTTACCACCACCTCCTTGATCACTACTAAGAAAGGTAGCAAGCTCATCTCCTAGACTAGGAAATTTATTTCCTATCTAGTTCACCCCCAAAGTAAGGGGAAGATCGTCGCCACATCCATGACCCCTGTGAAGAGTTCCTCCACATTAAATAGGCCTTCGAGCCTCATTGTAACACAATTCAGAGGCATGTAGCCACCACATCTCTTCTTAGAGATAAGCTACCATCACCGTAGTTGGTTTATTTCCATTTCTGTTTGTAAGCACATTTCAGTATTTTACATTAATGAAATGAAGTATTATTTCTGCTACATCTCTATATTTATGGTTATCTCTGTGATTTGTTGTGTTCCTATTTAAATCTAGATCAGTGTATCAGAGCGGTCTTCTTTTTCTCTGTTTTTCTTTGCATGTCCCCAACGAGGTTGGGATATAAGGAGTTAGGGTTTGAACTGGTCGAACCTTTGCAAGACCAACCTCAAAAATCCCGACAGCCTCCCATGGTGGATGAAAAGAAGGATGAGGGGGTAGGAGATCCTATCAAAATCTTGCTTGAAGAAGCCCTCGAGCGATAAAGGAACACAATAATGGACAACTTTTCCCAGATTCTTCAACGGCTACCCAAAGGTAACGCATCGGCTTCTAACAACTACTCTAGAAATGCCACACCCTTTAAGGTACAAATTAATTTTTAAATCCCCATCTTTGAGGGTTAAATAGACGCAGATGTCGTAGATAAATGATTAAATCTGCTAGAAGGGTATTTTTCTGTTCATGATTTTTCCATTCGGGAGAAGATTATTTTTTCTCTTCTCAAAGCAACTCCCCACGTGAAGGACTGGTGGGAAACCTACTACAAGCAGAAGAATGAAATTACAGGCTTGCAATTTTTAGTTGCACCCACTTGGAATTCATTCTGGGATGCCATCAAGGAGAAGTACTACCCTGTCAACAGCTATGAGGACAAATACATAAAATGGACCACACTACGGTAGGGAAGGGACCAAGATGTGTCGGAGTTCACAAACATTTTTCATACCCTTCGCACACAGTTGTGTATCAAGGATTCTGAGCTACATTTGGTACTCAAATACTGTGGTTGCCTACATAGATACATCCAAGAAGAGATGGAGTTCTTGAACATCTCCTCACTTGGCAGGGCGTACCAATACACTATCAAAATCGAGAAAAAGTTCAAACAAAAGAAGTGAGACTTTAGATCTGTGAATCTGAAGCAAGGGAAAGGCTTCCCCAAATCGCAGAACCAATGACAAAGGCAAGAAGGGGAAACCCAAGACAGCCCGTCAAAGCCACAAGAAAAGAACAACACCACGAAGTCGAAGAAAGACACAGGAAAGTGGTGTGAGTTCCACAAGAGCCCAACTCACAACACAAGTGAGTGTCAGACCAAACAGTCATTTGTGGTCGAGTTGAAGTCTTTTGAATCAGATGCATATTCCAACCCTGAGTTAGAACTCAACAAGGGGAATGGCAAAGGTAAGCAGATCATTGACGTAGAGCCCAGCACCACTGTTGCCATATCCAATATATAGAAGAATAAGCTCGAAGATCCAGAGGAGGGGGGACATATTTCCACTCACAGATGTGGGTGAAGGGTTCATCGCTGGAATTCATTATTAACAGTGGAAGCCAAAAGAACCTCATTTCAGTAGAGGTTGTGAAGCCGCTGGGCCTACCGACTACACCACACCCACAACCGTATAGTATCAGGTGGCTTCATTAAGGATGAGATCTTTGAGTTCTCCAACAGTGTCGCCTTCCTTATAGCACCAATCCCTTCACAGACAAGGTATTGTGGGATGTTGCACCTCTAGATGTTTGTGATGTATTATTAGGCAAACCATACTTATGGAAGCGACATGTTGTGTATGAGTCAAGGCCACGAGATGTTATTATTTCTTTGGTTAATTCATTATACAGGATACTGCAGGTACCCCCACTTACAACCACCTCTTTGATCACTGCTAAGAAAGGCAGCAAGCTCATCTCCCAGACTAGGAAATTTATTTTCTGTCTGGTTCTCCCCCAAAGTAAGGGGAACATCATCGCCACATTCATGACCCCCGGAAAGGATTCCTCCACGTAGTAGCAGCAGCAGCAAAGGGATACAGTCATGAAAGAACACAGGAACAGTTTCTTCTCACCCATAGGGGCACCACACAAGTTTCTAGTGGGCGACAAAGTTTGGTTACATCTGTAGAAAGAACTCCTTACAAGGGCCCATCAAAAGCTCCAACCACTCCGACATGGTCCTTATAGCATTACCAAGGCTGTGGGAAACAATGTTTTGGAGCACAACATTCCTCCATTCCTTCGCTTGCACTGAGTGTTCAATGTGGAACACCCTCGACCATGCTTCCCACCATTACTGAACACATCAGAGATTGCAGAACAACTCACCAAGGACCAAGTTCAATAGATGGGGGAACTCAACGCAATGGGGAACATTGCTTCCTAAGGGGGGAGGAATGATCCAGGTGGATGTTTCTGGCCACCCACCTATTCTAGTTGGACCTCGATAACTGTCTCTGGTGGCTTTTCAGTTTCCTTAATTATAGCACAATTCACTATTTTTAGCAGTTTTTAGGGTCCTAAACTTCCAAAGCCATTTTCAGGCCCTAAACAACGATTTTGAGGACATTTTGGAGCAACATGATTACATGGACCAATGTTTCTCTTCCCAAAGGTGTAGTTCTCGAGTAGATCTTTCTAACGAGCTACTGTATGCCTCCAACGGAGGTCATATGCCAAAGTTATGACCTCGGGAAGTTGATGTACAAATTTACTCAAATAGGGCGCACAGTTTTGCGTTTCATCTTCTAGGGTTAGGTCTTTGGATGTTTATGGTTTTCCATTGTTTCTCAAAAATAAATAGGCCTTTAAGCCTCATTGTAACATAGTTCAAAGGCATGTAGCCACCACATCTCTTCTCAGAGATAAGCTACCATCGCCCTAGCTGGTTTATTTCCATTTATGTTTGTAAGCATATTTCGGTATTTTACATTAATGAAATGAAGTATTATTTCTGTTGCATCTTGATATTTATGGTTATCTCTATAATTTGTTGTGTTCTTGTTTAAATCTGGATCAAAGTATGCCAACGAGATACTGAAGAAGTTCCACATGGATAGTATCAAATCCATGGAGACTCTTCTAGCAAATAATTAGAGGAAGGAAGATGCTACTTTAGGTGAAGTCATGGAAACTACTATTTATAGACAACTTGTGGGTTCACTTATGTATTTGGTGAACACACTATTGGTAATGTGTTTTGCAGTTAACCAGCTTAGTCAAGCCATGGTGAACCTAACCAAACTCTATTGGAAGGAAGCTAAACATGTGCTGAGATACCTCAAAGGCACCACTCAGTTTGGTCTTTCGTACAAACGAATAGAGGGAGTGAAGCTTCAACGCTTCACAGATTCATATTGGGAAGGGAGTCCACTCAACGAGAATAGCACATTAGGGGGAATCTTCAGTATTGGGTTAGCAACCGTTTCTTGATTCAACAAGAAGTAGAGATCAGTTGCACTTAGTTCAACAGAAGCAGAGTACATCGCTATTAGTCAAGCATCTTGTGAGGCTATCTGGATTAGGATGATCCTTTTTGGGTTATTTGATCAGTATATGGATCCTACAATGATTTACTATGATAATCAAAGTTGTATCAAACTCTCTAAGAATCCCGTTTTTCTTTATCGGTTCAAGCATATCGATATCTAGTATCACCATATACGAGATTGTGTGTAGAAGAGAATCATGTTGTTGGAGCACATTCCTACAGAGGAGCAGGATGCAAATATTTTGACAAAAGCATTATCAAGATGCAAATTTGAGTTTCAAAGATGTAGGATCAGGGTAGCAGATAATCTCTTTCTTGTTGAGAGGGGGTGTTTAAAATGCAACAAGAAAATCCTAATTTAATTTGTCCTTGAATTAAATTAGGAATTAAATTGTAATTCCACATCTCATGAAAACTTGTAATAGTTAACTAAGTTAATTTGACTTAGTTAGCTAAGTTAATTCAAGTTTAAGTTCTAACTAGAGTCATGTAGATTTTCTCCTACAGTTAGGAGCACTAGTTGATTTTATTTTGAGTTGTAATTATTTAATTCATTCCATCTAAGTTAAAGTTAGTTAAATTAGTTCCAACAGATGGAGGAATTAGTGGGAGATCTAATAGTGGGGTGTAACCAGTAGTAGTGGGGTGTAACCAGGAAGAGTGGGGTGTAACTCACTGTAGTGGGGTGTAACCTACAGTGATCAAGTAAACTAAAGATTCACTCATAATTAACTCATGCATGTGAGATTAAAGAAAGACCCAGTTAAGATTGGAGTTCAGGGACAGTGTACTATCAGTTTTATAGTCATTTGAATTGTACAGGTGGTTCATGAAATCAGAGGAAGGCCTATGAGGATTGCACAATTCATAATTGTAGGATTTCCCAATTAAATATGGTATAATTCCCAAGGGAACAACACAAGTAAATAAGAGCTTGGAAGGAAGCAAAATTGGCTAAGTATTGGCTTGAACTTGTCTGGGAAGAAGTGAGACAAACAGAGATAGTGCAGAGGTTGCTCAGGCTTAACCAAAGCATTGTAATCTTCTCATATTTTCTGATTAATGCAATATACAAATAGCGAGGTTTTTTAGGTATGGATTTCCTGAGAGAATCATTGCGTTATGTGTGATTGAATTCTTTCTCTTATATGCTTTTTGATTTAATTGATTGTTTATTGTTTCCACTGATGAGTACAGTAGATTCAAGTCAATTGTTTTAGAATATTACAATTTGCAGTTTCAATCTACAAGGAATTTCCACACCATCCACTTTTTATAGCCTCATGAACCCCCTTCTAAAACCATATCTCAAAAATTTTGTCCTGGTCTTTATCTTTTTCTGACATCCTCATCTACAACATAACATGGGACACACATATTCAACATATTGATAAGGTATTGAAACTTCTCCAAGATCATAAATTATTTGTCAAGTTATCCAAGTGTTCCTTTGGCATGGTTGAAGTGGAGTATTTAGGACACATTGTGGACCATGAAGGAGTGAGGGTTGATCCGTAAAAGGTTCAAGCAATGCAAGATTGGCCCCAACAAAAAACCTTAAGGAGCTTGAGGGGATTCTTAGGTCTCACGGGATACTATCGTAAATCTATCAACAATTATGGATGCATTGCGAGGCCCCTCACTAATTTTCTCAAGAAAAATTCATTTCTCTAGACTGACGTAGCTCAGTATGCCTTCTTGGATTTCAAACAGGCCATCTGCTCGTTTCCAATGTTGGCCCTACTAGACTTTGCAAAACCTTTTGTGATTGGATTTGATACTTCAGGTACGGGCATTGGAGAAGTATTACCGCAGGAATGTAGACCATTGGCTTTCACTAGTAAACAATTTAGTGGCAAGAATTTGGATCAATCCCCAAATGAGAAAGAAATGTTGGCCATCTTACATGCAGTAGACACTTGGTGAACATAGTTATTGGGACGGTGTTTCCAAATCCACACTGATCATCATAGCCTAAAATATTTCATGGAGAATTGTCTATCGTCACCACAACAAAATAAATGGATCACCAAAATGTGGGGATACGATTATGTGATCGTATCGAAGAAGGGACATGACAATGCAGTGGTTGATGTCTTATCTTGCCAATTTGAGGAATATGGCACTATTTTATCTATCTTTCTTCCCATACCATATTGGATTGAAGAAGCCGGTCATGAATGGTTCTCCCACCTCTCTCGATCATAGCTGATCAACACGTAATGAGTAGACCCTAATTCCTCATAGGATTACTCTTGGAAGGATGATGTCCTTTGCTATAAGGATCATGTAGTTCTCTCCCCGTAATCTACCCTCAAAATTAACATTTTGGAAGAGTTCCACTTCTCTCCCATCCCTAAAAATTTAGGCTTTCAAAATACTTATGCACGAGCATGCCGCTCTTTCTTTTGGACTAGAATGAAACACAACATTCTTACTTTTGTAGTTGAATTCGACGTATGCCATTACAACAGAGGGGAAACAATTAAGATACTAGGAACCTTACAACCCTTGCCACTCCCTGCTTTAGTCTGGATAGATGTTTCCATGGATTTCTTTATAGGTATCGCAAAGTCAAGCAACAAATTAGTCATCATAATGATTGTTGACAGACTTACTAAATATGTTAATTTTTGTGCTTTACTGCACGTATTTACCCCAACATTGGTGGCTCAAGTTTTCATGGACCAATTCAAACTACATGGCATGTCGACTTCCATTGTGTCTGTTTGGGATCCCACTTTCACCAACAATTTTTGGCAGGAACTTTTCAAGCTATAACGTTGTAACACCCGACCCTCGACATTTACCCAATTTCACTCGTTTGCTAGGATAATCATGAGACGAAGAGTTATTGTGACATGACCTGACCTCCTATCTCAGTTAAAGAAGTTGGGCCGACAACTGAGACTTACTGACCACAAACTGACATCCTACAAGGACTACAATCACCCGCGAGTTCAAGAAACCTCCCCAGGAGGTCAATCCTTGAGCTAAAACTTTGTTTTGGTGACCTAGACTCCCAACCACACCCCTGAAACTATTTTCATGTTGTTGAAGGCCTCCAACTGCACTAACAAGCCTTTCTCCTTGCAATGGTGACCTATATTGCTCAATTCAGTGCCTCTGGTCTCGAGATCTGAGCCACAATTCTAGGCCAACCTCCAGACCCCTGCCCAGAACTCCTTGAGACTTCTCATAATGATAAATGACATAAGAAAGATGCTAAACATACTAAACTTGAAAAGGAACTTGACCTAACCAGACCTAACCATGAAATTAATTTTGTCAAGCATATAGTGAACATGTAAACTACAGGTCATGAAAGGATATCTGATCATAGGAAGTCTTCATCAAGTGGAAAGACACCTATCCAAAAGATGCGACATGGGAACCAATCATTATTCTTCAGTAATTCTTACAACTTTAACCTTGAGGACAAGGTTTCTTTTGATAGGGGGGGGCACGTTACGGTCCATTGCTAACCCCTTTATTTATGTAATAAGCCTAAGAGGCCTTGTCAGAGTCATAATTAGTTAGTTGAGCCAATAAAGTTCATAAGCGGTTATCTGCATTAATAATGATTGTAAGTGGTTGACCTGCATTTTGGAAAATGGACCACAATTAGTTATATATGGGCCATAATTAATAAATAAAGTGGCTAACATGTATCATGCAAGGGACCATTAGTAGTTGGGGTTTTTGATGTCATGAAGCTATAAATAGTCTTAGATAGCAGGGGAAACATCATCGAGTTTTAATGTAATTGAGTACTAGTTTGTTGGAGGTTGCTCCCTCGAAGAGACAAGTGAACATTGTATTATGCTTGTGAATAATATAATATCTTGCAACTTGTCTCATTTCATGTGCTATTTCTGTGTTTCTAATAATAATGTTTTCGTATTTTTGACAAACTAATATTCTTCACAGGGTAAGTGCATAACAAGAACACCATAGGTTCTCGAGGCAAGTGCATAACACAAACACCATGGATTGCCGCGTGAATACTTATTTTTATTTTAACTTTATATTTTTATTTTTATTATTTTATTTTAATCGAGTGAAAATGTTTTCGAGCTATTAATTTTAATTTTTTATTTTTAAATAATTGAATGAGTGAAATGTAAAATGTTTTAAATTATTAAATACTATTTTATTATTTAATTAATTTAAACCGCTCTAAATTATTAATTTATTTTTTATTTTATTTTTATTTTTGGTTTTTAAGTATGAACTAATGCAAGACAAAATAAGTTAAAGAACAAGGAAACTCATTACGACCTCTCTTTCCTAATGAATTGGATAGCACTTCCCACACAAACATAAATAGATTTCTTTTGCAATAAAAATTAAAACAGTTTTTAACCCTATATCCAATTAGAAATTTTTTTCCCGAGCCGTGAAAACATTGTCTCAACGATTATTTATATTACTCTAAATCATCTTCAGCATATTGACAAGGTATTGAAACTTCTCCAAGATCATAAATTATTTGTCAAGTTATCCAAGTGTTCCTTTGGCATGGTTGAAGTGGAGTATTTAGGACACATTGTGGACCATGAAGGAGTGAGGGTTGATCCGAAAAAGGTTCAAGCAATGCAAGATTGGCCCCAACAAAAAACCTTAAGGAGCTTGAGGGGATTCTTAGGTCTCACAGGATACTATCGTAAATCTATCAATAATTATGGATGCATTGGGAGGCCCCTCACTAATCTTCTCAAGAAAAATTCATTTCTCTAGACTGACGTAGCTCAGTATGCCTTCTTGGCTTTCAAACAGGCCATGTGCTCGTTTCCAATGTTGGCCCTACTAGACTTTGCAAAACCTTTTGTGATTGGATTTGATACTTCAGGTACGGGCATTGGAGAAGTATTACTACAGGAATGTAGACCATTGGCTTTCACTAGTAAACAATTTAGTGGCAAGAATTTGGATCAATCTACATATGAGAAAGAAATGTTGGCCATCTTACATGCAGTAGACACTTGGTGAACATAGTTATTGGGACGGTGTTTCCAAATCCACACTGACCATCATAGCCTAAAATTTCTCATGGAGAATTGTCTATCGTCACCACAACAAAATAAATGGATCACCAAAATGTGGGGATATGATTATGTGATCATATCCAAGAAGGGAAATGACAATGCAATGGTTGATGCCTTATCTTGCCAATTTGAGGAAGATGACACTATTTTATCTATCTTTCTTTCCATACCATATTGGATTGAAGAAGCCAGTCATGGATGGTTCTCCCACCTCTCTCGATCATAGTTGATCAACACGTAATGAGTAGACCCTAATTCATCGTAGGATTACTCTTGGAAGGATGATGTCCTTTGCTATAAGGATCATGTAGTTCTCTCCCCATAATCTACCCTCAAAACTGACATTTTGGTAGAGTTCCACTTCTCTCCCATCCCTAAAAATTTAGGCTTTAAAAATACTTATGCACGAGCATGTCGCTCTTTCTTTTGGACTAGAATGAAACACAACATTCTTACTTTTGTAGTTGAATTCGACGTATGCCATTACAACAGAGGGGAAACAATTAAGCTACTAGGAACCTTACAACCCTTACCACTCCCTGCTTTAGTCTGGACAGATGTTTCCATGGATTTCTTTATAGGTATCGCAAAGTCCAGCAACAAATTAGTGACCATAATGATTGTTGACAGACTTTCCAAATATGTTAACTTTTGTGCTTTACCACACGTATTTACCCCAACATTGGTGGCTCAAGTTTTCATGGATCAATTAAAACTACATGGCATGTCGACTTCCATTGTGTCTGTTCGAGATCCCACTTTCACCAACAATTTTTGGCAGGAACTTTTCAAGCTATAAGGTTGTAACACCCGACCCCCCACATTTACCCAATTTCACTGGTCTGCTAGGATAATCATGAGACAAAGCGTTATTGTGACATGACCCGACCTCCTATCTTAGTTAAAGAAGTTGGGCTGACAACTGAGACTTACTAACCACAAACTGACATCCTACAAGGACTACAATCACCCGCGAGTTCAAGAAACCTCCCCAAGAGGTCAATCCTTGAGCTAAAACTTTGTTTTGGTGACCTAGACTCCCAACCACACCCCTGAAACTATTTTCATGTTGTTAAAGGCCTCCAACTGCACTAACAAGCCTTTCTCCTTGGAATGGTGACCTATATTGCTCAATTCAGTGCCTCTAGTCCCGAGATCTGAGCCACAATTCCAGGCCAACCTCCAGACCCCTGCCCAGAACTCCTTAAGACTTCTCATAATGATAAATGACATAAGAAAGATGCTAAACATACTAAACTTGAAAAGGAACTTGACCTAACCATGAAATTCATTTTGTCAAGCATATAGTGAACATGTAAACTATAGGTCATGAATGCATATCTGATCATAGGAAGTCTTCATCAAGTGGAAAGACACCTGTCCAAAAGATGTGACATGGGAACCAATCATTATTCTTCAGCAATTTTTACAACTTTAACCTTGAGGACAAGGTTGCTTTTGATAGGGGGGGTATGTTAGGGTCCATTCCTAACCCCTTTATTTATGTAATAAGCCTAAGAGGCCTCGTCAGAGCCATAATTAGTTAGTTGAGCCAATAAAGTTAATAAGCGATTATCTGCATTAATAATGATTGTAAGTGGTTGACCTGCATTTTGGAAAATGGAACACAATTAGTTATATATTGGCCATAATTAATAAATAATGTGGTTAACATGTATCATGCAAGGGACCATTAGTAGTTGGGGTTTTTGATGTCATGAAGCTATAAATAGTCTTAGATAGCAGGGGAAACATCATCGAGTTTTAATGTAATTGAGTACTACTTTGTTGGAGGTTGCCCCCTCGAAGAGACAAGTGAACATTGTATTATGTTTGTGAATAATATAATATCTTGCAACTTGTCTCATTTCATGTGCTATTTCTGTATTTCTAATAATAATGTTCTCGTATTTTTGACAAACTGATATTCTTCACAGGGTAAGGGCATAACAGGAACACCATAGGTTCTGGGGGCAAGTGCATAACACAAACACCATGGGTTGTGGTGCGAATACTTATTTTTATTAACTATTATAGTTTTTATAATTACTATTTGAGTGCAAACCCAGTAAATGTTCAGACTATTATTTATTTTTATTTCTAAATAATTTGAATGAATGAAAAATGTAAAATATTTTAAATTATTATTAAATTAATATTTAATTATAAACGTTCTAAATTATTAATTTTATTTTTTGTTTTTTAAGTAATCTGAACTATTCAAGACAAAATATTTATAAAACAAGGACAACTCATTACAACCTCTCTTTCCTAATTGATGAAAATGAGAATTTGGGGGTTGCCCAAAGTCCCAAATTCTTTAAAAATCTCGTGATCCTGGGCCTGTGGTGTATAGGTGATGCAGGAGCATCTGATTCAGAGGAAAAATCTTCTGATTTATTCCATAAAAAAATCAAAAAATCTACAGGCAAGGAGTGGGATCCTTAGCCTGCTGTTTTCCATGTTTTTAGTTAGATTAGAAATAGAATATGCCATCTTTTTAGATAGAATAAGGCATGACAAAGAAAAGCTAGGATTTTTTAGGTACTGTTGCTTTGTTTGAGTAATCGCTTTTGTAATAAAGCAGCTAGAATAGGAATGGGAAAAATCAGCTGCTAAATAGGAAAGTTTCTTCTAGAGTTAGCTTTTATGTATGCATGAAAAAAACAGTGTCAAGGGGATGGAAAAAGGCGCGGACCTGTGTGTGAAGGATAAGAATAAAATAGTTAGCTGTGTAATAAAAGGGGAGCGTTGTTCATAATGTTTTGTTTGGATTGAATAGAACAGAAAAGAACTGATTGCAAACTGGCGGTGTCGATTTGATATGAATGCTGTAAATTGTATTAAGTGGTGCGAATATACTGTAGTTTGTATGTTTGGTATAGGCCTGTGGATTTCCATTTGAAAGTAGTGTAAATTGCCATATCGTATGACCGATGCCTGTAGATTTTAGTTTGTATATTTTTATAAGCCTGCGGATTTTAATTTGAACGCTGCATCAAACGCCATATCACCGATCCTTAGCATTATTCCTCTGTCATTATAATTGGAATAGTATTGTGTTGTTAACTCCATACGCATCGAACTGTGGATTTATTCCACCGCGCGCTACCTCCAATATTTATAGTGTTGTTCCTTTATAATTAATAGAGTGCATACTTCGTTTGGATAGTGTGTTGGTTGTTAAAACGCACATCGCGTGACCAATACCCTATATTATTCCGTGGCTGCAACGCTATCACTTTAATTGAACCCGTATTGTGTGTTGAATTGTATGGAGTGTTAACCTCTGCGCGCGGGTGTCATAGCAGAATACGCACTGATTTAAATTTAAGGGGCGGAATTGGTACAAATGTGTGACTGTTCTTAGAAGCTTGATATATATTTTAAAAGGAGGGAGTACATGACTGAGGATCCCCAGCGAATAGAGAAGTAACAGGTTGAAGACATAGAGGATATAGAAATCAAGTTTGGAAGATTGTCATTGCAACCAGACAGCAGTCCATCATTTGTGGTATCAGATGGTCTCAATTATATATTGTTATGTATTGTATTACCTTGTGGTTGTGAGATTTTAATCCTATATTGCATGCTTGTAATGTGTTGAAGGGAAGGATCAAGATTTTTTTAAAGAAATTGGGATTTTGGGCAACCCCCAAATTCTCATTTTCATCAGGTGGTATCAGAGCAGTAAAATTCTGCGGAAAGAGGTACAGTTGAGTTAAAGATGAAGAGTTTATGGTCTTGCTATTGTGCAGATGGCGGCAGCGGAAGGTGAGAAGATTTGCAGCAACCTAGAAAAGGATGCCAAAAGACCGAGTGCGGGAGGGCTTGGTGAGGTATCGTGTAACAGAGGAGGCTGTTACTGTAGAGGTTGATTGCAGCTCACAGAGTTCTAGTGAAGAAATGCAGGAGATAAAATTGCTATTATGAAGACCAGAAGCATATGACCAGGAGGTCATAAATTTTTGTGCCTCGGGAGTCTGATGCGGGAGCACCCAACAACAAAGCAAACAAACTTGGACCAGAGGATCAGAACAGAAGAAAAGCGTGATTTAAAGGAGAAAAATAAATTTAAAAAGGATAAAGCAGATTTAAAGCATGCATGCATGAAACTTTTGTGGAGAAAATAAGGAGAGGATAGGATTGATCCTTCCTAAAATTCTTATATAATTGTAATGTGATAGGGTGTGAGAGATATCTTATTTGTGAGTAAAATAGTGAGTGAGCAAGATGTAGTCGATTGTGAGCTGGGTTTTAAGGCTGAAATGCCTTAGCCTGGAATGTAATTTGTTCTGTATATATATATATATGAAACGTGTCCTAGTATTGTGTACGCCTACGCCTGTGTGTATGGTATAATTAAGTTAAATCTTGTGTTCAAGCCTGTTGATCCAAATATCATGTATCTGTTATATGTAAATGTTTGTTAAAGACAGCATGCAACGTAGAGGAATATTTTGATGATGATGGAGAGATGAATGCTCTACCAGCGAAGAAATCACGAAGGAAACAGGCTCTAGGATCTTGTTTTTTTTAAGAAATTGGGATTTTGGGAAACCCCCAAATTCCCATTTTCATTAGGTGGTATCAGAGCAGTAAGATTCTGCGGAAAGAGGTACAGTTGAGTTAAAGATGAAGAGTTTATGGTCTTGCTATTGTGCATATGGCGGCAGCGGAAGGTGAGAAGATTTGCAGCAACCTAGAGAAGGATGCC
>APFE031440656.1:11964-32016 GCA_000404065.3 Pinus taeda
TCAATTTAGTGTTGTCTAAATTGCTATCATAAATTGTCAACCTGGGGCTCGTAAGCTGATGAAGTGAAGTGTACAATATATACTTAAGCAACCTTTCCTAGTTCTTTTTGTCGTTTTTATTTTATGTCTAACTTATCTTCCTAATGTGATGTGATGAAGTTATAAACAAGTGAGTGAATGTGTGTGTATGTGGTGATTTCTAAATGGTTCTTAAATTTTAAAGAGAAAACTTGATCAATAACTTGGAATGGAATTAAAGCTTCGAATGAAAGTAAAGCATCAAACAAAAAGACCAATGGCACTAGTCCAATACCTTTACTGCTGATAAGAATGAAAATGACATCTATATTAACTCAGTTGAAAGCAAGAACACTATTCTAACTCCTCTATTGAATCTAAAGCAATGCAAAAATTAAGTGACAAATCACACTACTTAATTCTCACTTAACATTTTGCCTTTAGCTAAATTGATCATGTGAAAAGAGTTAGGAGTGAATTAGCAATATGAGTCTAAAACTAAATAAACCAAGCTGAAATTAAATGATGTTTTGGTCCCATAAAAGTTAGTGAATTATGATAAAAAAAAAAGAACCATCAAGAGATTAGCAACTTGACAAAACTTGATAAAGTAACTAGGCAAGGAAACTAACTAAGCAAGGAAACTAATGAAAATCAAAGCGGAAGTCAGTAGTTTAGATAAGACAACTTCATATGCCACTAGTGTTAAAAAGAAGGAAAAGCACACTGTCCCGGGCTCCTAACAAAGCTGTAAAAACACACACTGATCAGTCATGAAAAGTACAAAAACGTAAAGCAGCATAATTCAAAACTGTACATTAATATACATGATAAATTAGAAAAAGGAATGAAGGAAAGCAAATTTAAAAGCTACTGTACAATGGTTGTAGCAGACAGGGGTCCTCCATGCACTTCAACCAATTAAAAGATCAGCTACGCAGGTAAGAACAGAACTGTCTTCTTGGTATTAAATCAACACATAATAAATTACAGTGGAGAGCGTAAACGCTATATAAAAGAGTCTTGAGATAAAGTTTACGGCAGCCAAAGACTAACTTCCAAAAAACTAACTAATCAGCGTGTAGAAACACTTTATTTATAGTAGGTACATCAACTGTTCTGTGCGTAAACTAAGCTAACTAACAGCTATGCAAAAGACACGTTCAGCAGCACCGTGCACGGATTTAGGGAACGGTCATCATGGTTAATAAATCCGTTGTTGGATTCTTGTCCCCTGCAGCCTTCGTGGCTAAAGAAGAGGCTAGTTGTGACTTTCGTGATCCAACTGAACACGCAGAGCCGTGCCACCGTTTGTAACCTTGCTGTTTGACCAGAGTTACCTCCACGTTGACCAGGGGTGTAGACGGCCAGTTTGGCTGAGCTGACAGCACACGCACCATGTACACAGTCATACAAATTTTCCCATGTGGCTCTTTCCTCTAGAGGACACCTGGATCATAGAAAACAAGAAAATGGTTGCGGAATCTGGGATTGGCTGCGGAAATCCTATATCAGCTGCGGAATTGCAGCACTTGAACCAAAAATCTAAACCAACAGTCAATCATTAGCATAATTAGCAAGTCATGTTAAAAAGTCCTATAATGCAATGAATTGAGCAAGTTGATGAAGGAAATGATGACAAAAGAAGGAAATGAGTAGGAAAAGGCTGTTGGGAGGATGGGTAAATGAGTGCAGGTTTGAGGCTCAACACTTATTCTACACCTCTCAAGTCATTTCACAAAGTCGGACTAGAGTCAAGCTCAACAGGGTCTTCTTTCCTCACTAATTCTGCCAAGCCTATTCCCTTGGCTGTGGTTTCACTAGATAGTAGATAGGGACAATGGGAATCGTGTTAATCCATTCATGTGTGTCACTAATTAAATGACGAGGCATTTGGCTACCTTAAGAGAGTCATAGTTACTCCTGTCGTTTACTCGCGCTTGGTTGAATTTCTTCACTTTGACATTCAGAGCACTGGGAACAAATCACATTGCATCAACATCCACAGGGACCATTACAATTATTTGTTTTAATTAAACAGTCAGATTCCCCTTGTCTGTACCAGTTCTAAGTCGATTGTTCGACACCTACGGAAAAGCCCCCAGCATGGAGCATTCTCTGCCCGTAGCCCAATTGGCACACAACTGCCTGCCCTCACCGTGAGAGTAGCTCGGGAAGACTACCGACAGCCCACGAGTTAAGGGCACAAACCCATAGGCCCAGCGCTCAGAGCCAATCCTTTTCCCGAAGTTACGAATCCATTTTACCGACTTCCCTTACCTACATTGTTCTATTGACCAGAGGTTGTTCACCTTGGAGACTTGATGCGGTTATGAGTACGACCGGGCATGAACGGTACTTAGTCCTCCAAATTTTCAAGGGTCACTGAGGGCACACTGGAGACCGCAAGACGTGCAATGCTCTTCCAGCTGCTAGACCCTATCTCCGGGTGAACCGATTCCAGGGTGGGCAAGCTATTAAAAAGAAAAGATAACTCTTCTCGGGACCCCCAATGACGTCTTTGGATTTCCTAACATTACTGCCCAACTCCATGTCCCGGTTCATGAATATTAACCTGATTCCCTTTTGATGCTTGTGCAAAGTGCACCCTTGATACAAGGCTTCCCCATCTCTTAGGATTGACTAACCCATGTCCAAGTGCTATTCACATGGAAACTTTCCCCACTTCAGTATTCAAAGTTCTCATTTGAATATTTGCTACTACCACCAAGATCTGCACCGGGGGCTGATCCACCCAAGCTCACACCCGAGGTTTCTCAACAGCCCCCGCATCCTCCTACTGATCAGAGCCAGACATTTTGCTACGTTCTTCATCGTAACAAGAGCTGAGATATCCGTTGTCGAGATTCGTTTCAATGTATTATCGAAAAATCTGCCACAACATTGAATAGGGGCACACCCCATAACAAATGTAAGGCTAAGGGGAAAAAGGAGGAAAGGAAGAAAAATGCATGAAAGAAAGAGAAACAAATGTTTGTAACCCCCTCATAGGGGGAGGCTCAAATAGAGGACAATCTCCCCCAGCCCCATGCCCTCGTAAAAAGGGGGGTAATGCATGGATCAGTAATCGAGAAGGACTAGGGTGGCCACCCCACGAGCTCGCACTGCTTTTAGTCCTTCCTTAACACCAGCCCATGACAATTGCCCCTTTTCTCTATAAAGCTAGGGACTGAAAGGAAGAAGGTAAGAAAACAAGGTGAAAGAAATAGAGATCAAACGTGGCAACCGGCTCACAAGGGGAGGTTCAAACAAAGCACAAGCCTCCCAAGCCCCGTGCCTTCACAACAAGGGGGGAGTTGAAGGGGATGTTGATTGAGAAGGACTAGGGTGGCTACCCAGGAGCTTGCATTTCATTTCAACCTTCCCAAACACCAATCCACAACAATCCCACCTTTTCTCCACAAAGCTAGGGGCCACAAGGAAAATGGGAAGAAAACAACGAGAGAGAAATGGATATCAACCATGGCTACCAACTCAAAAGGGGAGGCTTCAAACAGAGAACAAGCTTCCCCAACCCCGTGCCTTCACAAAAAGGGGGGAACTCACACTGCCTTTAGTCCTTCCTGAACACCAATCAACAACAATACCACCTTTCCTCCATAAAGCTAGGGGCCGAAAGGAAAAAGGGAAAAAAACAACATGAAAGAAAGAGACATATCAAATGTGTCTACTAGCTCACAGGGGGAGGCTCAAACAAAGAACAAGCTTCTCCAACCCCATGCCTTCACAAAAAGGGGGGAACTACAAGGGACGACTATTGAGAAGGACTAGGGTGGCCACCCTCGGAACTCACACTCCTTTTCATCCTTACTTAAAACCAATCCACAACAATCCCACCTTTTCTCTATAAAGCTAAGGGGCCAAAAGCAAGAAGGGAAGAAAACAACATGAAAGCAAGAGATATCAAACGTGGCTACCAGCTCACAAGGGGAGACTCAAATAGAGAACAAGCTTCCCAAACCCCGCACCTTTGGAAAAAGGGGGGAACTATAGGGATGGTAATCAAGAAGGACTAAGGTGGCCACACTGGGAACACACACTACTTTTCGTCCTTCCCGAACACCAATACACAAAAATCCCACCTCTCCTCCATAAGGCTAGGGGAAAAAGGAAGAAGGGAAAAAGTGTCCCACCTCTTCACACCCTCCCACATACATTCAACACAACACCCTTTCTAGCTTTACAACATAACAAACAACAATCAAACAACCAAGCAAATAAATCACAACCTAGACTTGACCACTAGAAAAGACAACGGTGATGATCAGACCAGTGTCTAGAGCACGTTACTTAGAGGTAAACAACCCCCCAACCCAGTGGCACAAGGCTTCAAATGATACGTAGACTGCTAATAACACAAACCCACCCTGCTATTGCACCCCTCCATGTACAAAACACCCAACAACCTTTCCAGTAAGAAAGTCAACGGGGGTCAAAGAATCAAACTCTAATGAGGAGTTGTCACGGGCCAACACTCAATGCTGGAGAAAGCCACGGGCCACAAATACATCGATGGTGCAATGCCACTAGAGAGGGACGTTTCGTAAAGTGCACACCACAAAACAAAGAAATGACAAAAGTCCCACAAAAAACCCACAATCCAAAGGGAGGAACAAAGACACAACCTGCTACTTCTTTTTCCCTTAGAAGGGGAGTGGCTCATGAGAGTATGAGGAATTCCCTCGATGGCAAAGGTATGAGATAAGATTGCCACCCTCATGCTCATCGGTTGGGAAAATTGCGATCTCAATGGAGCTTAGATCGAGGGAGGGGTTTTTCATTACCTAGACACCCAACCCTTCCATGAGGGCATGTTCAGGAACGGGTGGGAGAGACTAGGGTGGCTAGCCCAATGGGTTGAACCACTCTTCATCCATCCCATACTGACCGCACCCTGACAATATCCCCTCATGGAAGGTTTGAGCTACCAGGCGCACACGCGCAACCACTCCCTCGACCTAACCACCAGCAAAAAGGCTCACCCAAGCAACACATCAACCACCGCTGCCTTTTCGAGAGAGCCAACTATGGAAGCCCGCACCCTTGGGCCATGCTTTCCAATGAACAAAAGACCGAGCACCACCACTTTGAATGAGTCTAAATTTATCCATCGTATTTACCAAGAACCTCAATTGCAGCAACCATGCCTGGCTGAACAGATCGTCGGAAGGGATCCCAAGAAAAAAGCTTCCGAACCCCCTGCAAAAACACACATTGGGGGAAAGAAAAACAAGAGATGGGTGGGACAAGCACAAGCATGGCTTGCAAGCACACACGAAAAAGCAAGCATGACCTCAAGACAAGCAACCAACAATGTTCCCACTAGACACCAAACCTGCTCCCCTAGAGACACACCACACAGTCCAACATTGCAATGGAAACCCAACCAACTCGAACCAAAAAAGAAAACTGCTGCTATCAATGATCCTACCGCAGGTTCACCTACAGTAACCTTGTTATGAATTCTCCTTCATCTAAATGATAAGGTTCAATGAAGTTCTTACGATGTCAACGGCGGTGAACCACCATCATCGACACAATCTGAACACTTCGCTAGATCATTCAATTGGTAGGAGCGATGGGCGGTGTGTACAAAGGGTAGAGACGTAGTCAACATGAGTTGATGACACGCGCTTACTAGGAATTCCTCGTTGAAGACCAATAATTGCAATGGTCTATCCCCGTTACGATGCAATTTGAGAAGATTTCGTAATCCTCTCGAACCAAGAAGAATAACTCGTTGGCTGCATAAGTGTAGCGCGCGTGTGGCCCAGAACATCTACGGGCATCACAGACCTATTATGGCCTCAAAGTTCCATGGCCTAAATGGCCATAGTCCCTCTAAGAAGCTAGCCGTGAAGGGGAACCTCCGCGTAGCTAGTTAGTAGGCTGAGGTCTCGTTCATTATTAGAATTAACCAGACAAATCGCTCCACCAAATAAGAACGGCCATGCACCACCACCCATAGAATTAAGAAAGAGTTCTCAATATGTCAATCCTTACTATGTCTAGACCTAGTAAGTTTCCCCGTGTTGAGTCAAATTAATTCGCAGGCTCCACTCCTGGTGGTGCCCTTCTGTCAATTCCTTTATGTTTCAGCCTTGTGACCTTACTCCCCCCAGAACTCAAACACTCTGATTTCTTAGAAGGTGTTGGCAGAGTCCTTAGAGCAACATCTGTCGATTTGTGGTCGGCATCGTTTATAGTTGAGACTAGGATGGTATCTGATCGTCTTCGAGCACCCAACTTTCGTTCTTGATTAACGAAAACATCCTTGGAAAATGCTTTCGTAGTGGTTCGTCTTTCATAAATCCAAGAATTTCACCTCTGACAATGAAATACGAATGCCCCTGACAGCCCTATTAATCATTACTCCATTCCTAAAGGCGAACACAATAGCACCAGACTCCTATCACATTATTCCATGCTAATGGATTCAGAGAATAAGCTTGCTTTGAGCACTCTAATTTTTTCAAAGTAAAAGTTCCAGACCGACGACCTAGCAAATTAAGGCTAGGAGCACGCCGCCGACAAAAAGGGATGGAAGGGTAGGTGCAAACTAAGTAGTCGGACCGACCTTTATGACCCAAGATCCAACTACGATCTTTTTAACTGCAACAACTTAAAAAAATGCTATTGGAGCTGGAATTACCGCAGTTGTTGGCACCAGACTTTCCCTCCAATGGATCCTCATTAAGGGATTTAGATTGTACTCATTCCATTACCAGACTCGATGAGCCCAGTATTGTTATTTATTGTCACTACCTCCCCATGTCAGGATTGGGTAATTTGCCCGTCTGCTGCCTTCCTTTTATGTGGTAGCCATTTCTCAGTCTCCCTCTCCATAATCGAACCCTTATTCTCCGTCACCTGTCACCACCATGGTAGGCCTTTATCCTACCATCAAAAGTTGAAAGGGTAGAAATTTGAATGAAGCATTGCCAACAAAACGGCTCTGCAATCCGTCGAGTTATCATGATTCATCGGAGAAATGGGCAAGCCCTCGCCGACCTTTTATCTAAAAAATGCATCCCTTCCAAAGAGTCAAGACTTGGTGCACGTATTAGCTCTAGAATTACTATGGTTATCTGAGTAGTATGGTACCATAAAAAACACTATAACTAATTTAATGAGCCATCCACAGTTTCACAGTCTGAATTAGTTCATACTTAGACATGCATGGCTTAATCTTTGAGACAAGCATATGACTACTGGCAGGATCAACTAGGAAGCACCCTCCCACTTCAAAGGGCATTCTAGGTGCTCTCTTACCAAGAGCCAACCTGAAGACCCATCAAGTCAAAGAGATGTCAAAATATCATGTAAAAGGTTTATGCCTTGCACCTCTTCCATCCCAAGAAGGAAGCACATGCAGCATACCAAGGACATGGAAAACAAATGGGTAGACCTGCCAAGCCACAATGCATCAACACCACTCTGGGGTTTGCAGCCATGCCCCAACCAACAAGAAAAAAAGTGATCACTCACCCACTCCCTTATAAATTCCTCCAAAAGCCTCCATGCCCCGCACCGAGGCCACCTAGGATTCCACTCGGACAACACCAACCATGGACCTTGATCACTTGCGGTAGCCTTGATACAAAGGAAACAAATGGAGAATGACCAACCATGCAACCTCTATATTATAAATGAGCCCCAACCCTCCTCGCCCCACACTGAGGCCACCTAGGAATCCACCCGGATAGCAGTAACGATGGCACTTGATCTCCCGATCGCCTGCGGCAACCTCGATGCGAAGGAAAAGGAAGGAAATAAAAAGAGGACGACCGGCCACACAAATCGTATCATAGAGAGGCCATACAAACTCTCCCCACCCCACACTGATGCCACCTAGGAGTCTACTCGGACAATAGCAACAGTGGAGCTCAATCGGATGATCACTTGCGGCAGCCTCGACACAAAGGCAAGGGAAGGAAATCATATAAGACAAACCGAGTCCACAACCTCCCTTAGAAATGCCCCCCAACCCGCCCATCCCTGCACAGGGGCCACCTAGGAGTCCACCCAGATAGCAGCAGCGATGGACCTTGATCACATGATCACCTGTGGCAGCCTCAATGCAAAGGAAATGGAAGGAAATAAAACAAGACCAACCGAGCCCACAACCTCTCTTAGAAATTCCCCTCGCCTCTCCTCGCCCTGCACCTTGGCCACCTAGGAGTCCACCCAAACAACAAAAACAGTGGACCTTAGTCACTTGACCGCCTGTGGCAACCACGACGCGAAGGCAAAGGAAGGAAATAAATGAAAATCAGGAGGCTTGCTACACAATACAAGAACATATCCAAACAGGAGGAGGGATCGGGAAACTCCGCACCCTATGTACAGGAAACCTAGGAGATTTCACATAGCTTTACCAATTGGACAACGAATAATTTTCCCCTACGACCACCTCCATGCAAAGGAGGGAGGTCGAAGCATTCCACCTCAAAATCCTTCTTCCAAATAGCCCCCACCATTTACCTAGAAATCCTCCTCCCTATTGGACCATGAGTGCATACACAATTGAAACAACAAATACCCCCAAACCCTCCCCTCCCCACGCAGAGGCCCCCTAGGAGTCCACTCGGATAGCAGCAATGATGGACCTCAATTGAATGATCGCATGTTGCAGCCTCATTGAAAAGGAAACAAAAGGAAATAAAACAAGACCAACTGAGCCAAAAACCTCTCTTAGAAATGCCCCCCGACCCTCCTCACCACGCACCGAGGCCACCTATGAGTCCACCCGGGCAACAGCAACAATGGCCTTGATCACTTGACCACCTACGGAAACCATGATGCGAAGGAAAAGGAAGGAAATAAATGCAAATCAAGAGGCTTGCTACACAATACAAGAACATATCCAAACAGGAGGAGGGATCGGGCAGCTCCGCACCCCACACACACTACGTACAGGCAACCTAGGAGATTTCCCACAGCTTTACCAACTGGACAATGAATAATTTTCACCTACAACCACCTCCACACAAAGGAGGGAGGTCAAAGTGTTCCACCTCGAAATCCTTCTTCCAGATAGCCCCCACCATCGATGTAGCAAGCCTCTTCCCCAATAGACCATGAGGGAATACACAATTCAAACAAAAAATGCCCATAAACATTGTGACTTAACATTTCCAAACGTAAAATCCTACCACACACACAATATGCAAGGAAAACGCTGCCTTCTCGATCAAACATATGGGGCAACACATCTATCAAAACCTCAAAACCAATGCAACCATGGACGATGTCCACTTTGAAAGGAATGCCAACCCTTAACTTTAAAATAAGGAGGATAGTGCCTCACATCACCTGATAGAAAAAGAAAGCAAGAGGGAGGGTAGGTGGTTGACAACCAAAACCATTCCACGTCCCTCTTAAATGTATGCATCTCAACTAACAATGCAAACACAGAAAGAGTACAAGCACAAGAAACTGGCACCATAAACAACTGAAAATTGAAGGGCTATCTGTCATAGGGAGCCACACCACAACAACCCATACAACTCTTAGAACTTAGAGCAGAAGGGAAATTGTTCACATATGCCTCCCAGGACAAGCATGGCCAACATTACCACTCATGTGCTACCGAGTAGGTATGGAGAGAAGATGAAAATCGGCCAGCCTAAAAATGACCCAAGCCCATTCTTGAAGCAAACCCAAAAAACCAACTCAATTACCAACCTACCTTTCACACGAAAAGCAAAACCCTCCCCACCAATAGGGAGGAGGTGAAAATTATAACAAGGAGCCAATTTCAATGGAGCTGCACATGGCTACCCAGCCTCATCAAAAAATTCTATTCACAAAAATCGATGGGCACCATAGCGACATAGGCACGACAAAGTTTTGGGGTTTCCATCTGGGACCAAAACAACGAAGGCTCAAAGGAGCACCAAGCAAACTTTAACATTTTTATCGATTGGATGGGCAAGAGGGATGGGGATGAGCATGGCCATCATTACCGCTCATGTGCTACCGAGTGGGGATGGAGAGAAGATGAAAATCAGCCACCCTACAAATGACCCAACGCCATCGTTTAGGCAAACCTGACAAAACAACTCGACTATCAACACATGTTTCACATGGAAAGAAAACCTATCACTTGTATCATTTGGATGGGCACGAGGGACGAAGACGAGCTAGGGAACCACACCACAACAACCCTTACAACTCAAAGAACTTAGAGAGTAGAAGGGGAATTGTTCACATATGCCTCCCAGGACGAGAATGGCCAACATTACCGCTCATGTGCTACCAAGTGGGGATGCAAAGAAGATGAAAATCGGCCACCCTAGAAACGATCCAAAGCCATCGTTCAGGTAAACCTGAAAACACAACTCGATTACCAACCCTCCTTTCACACGGAAAGAAAACCTGCCACTGGTATCATTTGGAGGGGCACGAGGGGACCAAGATGAGCCAAGGAACCACACCTCAACAACCCATACAACTCCAAGAAATTAGAGAGAAGAAGGGGAATTGTTCACATATGCCTCCTGGGATGAGCATGGACAACATTACCGCTCATGTGCTACCGAGTGAGGATGGAGAGAAGATGAACATCGGCCACCGTACAAATGACCCAAGGCCATCGTTCAAGCAAACCTGAAAACACAACTTGATTACCAACCCATCTTTCACATGAAAATAAAACCTATCACTTGTATCATTTGCATGGGCATGAGGAGACCAGGACGAGCCAAGGAGCCACACCACAAAAACCCATACAACTCTAAGAACTTAGAGAGCAGAAGGGGAATTGTTCACATATGCCTCCCAGGACGATAATGGCCAACATTACCACTCATGTGCTACCAAGTGGGGATGGAGAGAAGATGAAAATCAGCCACCCTACAAACGACCCAAGGCCATCATTAAGGAAAACCCGAAAACACAACTTGATTACCAAACAACCTTTCACATGGAAAGAAAACCTGTCACTGTTATAATTTGGAGGGGCACGAGGGGACTAGGATGAGCCAAGGAGCCACACCACAACAACCCATACAACTCCAAGAACTTGGAGAGCAGAAGGGGAATTGTTCACATATGCCTCCTAGGATGAGCATGGCCAACCTTACCGCTCATGTGCTACTGAGCATGGATGGAGAGAAGATGAAAATCGGCCACCCTACAAATGACCCAAGGCCATCATTCAAGAAAACCCAAAATCACAACTCGATTACCAACTCACCTTTCACACGGAAATAAAACCTATCACTAGTATCATTCGCAGGGGCAAGAAGGGACTGGGACGAGCCAAGGAGCCACACCACAATAGCCCTTAAAAATCCCCAAGAACTTGGAGAGCAGAAGGGGAATTATTCACTTATGCCTCCTAGGATGAGCATGGCCAACATTATCGCTCATGTGCTATCGAGTGGGAATGGAGAGAAGATGAAAATCGGCCACCCTACAAATGACCCAAGGCCATTGTTCAAGAAAACCCGAAAACATAGCTCAATTACCAAACCACCTTTCACACGGAAAAAAAACTTGTCACTGGTGTCATTTGGAGGGGAACGAGGGGACCAAGACAAGCCAGGGAGTCACACCATAATAGCCCATACAACTCCCCAAGAACTTGAAGAGAAGAAGGGGAATTGTTCACATATGCCTCTCGGAACGAGAATGGCCAACACTACAGCTCATATGCTACCGAGTGTGAATGGAGAGAAGATGAAAATCGGCCATCCTACAGATGACCCAAGGCCATCCTTCAGACAAACCTGAAAAAAAAAAAAACTCAATTACTAACCCACCTTTCACATGGAAAGAAAACCTATCACTAGTATCATTTGGATGGGCATGGGGACCAGGAGACTAGGATGAGCGCGGGAGCCACACCACAATAGCCCATACAGCTCTAGGAACTTAGAGAGAAGAAGGGGAATTGTTCACATATGCCTCGCAGGATGAACATGGCCAACATTATCGCTCATGTGCTACTGAGTGGGGATGGAGAGAAGATAAAAATCGGCCACCCTACAAATGACCCAAGGCCATCCTTCAAGCAAATGCAAAAAAAAACTCAATTACCAACCCACCTTTCACACGAAAAGAAAACCTATCACTTGTATCATTTGGATGGGCACAAGGGGACTAGGATGAGCTAGGGAGCCACACCACAACAACCCATAGAACTCCAAGAACTTGGAGAGCAGAAGGGGAATTGTTCACATATTCTTTCCTGGATGAGCATGGCCAACATTACCGCTCATTTGCTACTAAGTGGGGATGGAGAGAAGATGAAAATCGACCACCGTACAAACAACCCAAGGTGATTCTTTAGGTAGAACCAAACAAATAACTCAATCTTCAACCCACCTTTCACACGAAAATTCAATTGAGGAACCAAGACAAGCATGGCCAACATTATCGCTCATGTGCTACTGGGTGGGGATGGAGAGTAGATGAGAATTAGTCACCCTACAAATGACCCAAGGCCATCCTTCAGGACGAACTGAACAAACATCTCAATTACCTGCCTACTTTTCACACGAAAAGTAAGAACCGATCGAGTTTACATGAGTTCCCTCACATGACCCGACCCGACCAAAATGGATGAGTTTTCATGGGATCCCTCACATGTATGTCCTCAAACTACCCACCTGAATGAATTTACATGAGCGCCCACACGAACAAAAAGAAGGGACAAGGGAGAGCCAGGAAAATGAGCTACACGAATGCACACAAATCCAACCTCGAGTCACAACTTAGCATTTTTGATACAGGCTCCTTCGCCCAGGCGCGCCCTTGCCCGACTCGCCTAAATGAGTTCACATGGAAGCCCTTGTCTGACCCACTTGAACGAGTTGACACAGATGCCCTCAAACGACCCAACCAAATGCATTTACATGGGCACTCCCATGGCCAAAGCAAAGGGACAAGGGAGAGTTGGGAAAACGAGCTACATGAACGCACAAAAAGGCAACCTCGGGTCACAACTTAGCATTTTTGATACCGGCTCATTCGCTTGGGCGTGCCATCGCCCGACCCACCCAAATGAGTTCACATGGATGCCCTCACCTGAACGAGTTGACACAAACACCCTCAAACGACCCAACTGCACGAATTTACATGGGCGCCCGCACGATCGAAACCAAGGGACAGGGGTAAACTAGGCAAATGAGCTACACAAACATGCACAAAGCCAACCTCAGGTCACAACTTAACATTTTTGATACGGGCTCATTCACCTAGGCGCGCCCTTGCCTGACCCACCCAAACAAGTTCACATGGACGCCCTCGCCTAACCCGCCTGAACGAGTTCACACGGACGCCCTCAAACGATCCAACCGAATGAATTTACATGGGCACCTGCACGATCGAAACCAAGGGACAAGGGAGAACCAGGGAAACAAGCTACACGAACGTGCACAAAGCCAACCTCGGGACACAACTTAGAATTTTTGATATGTGCTAATAAGCCTCGACACGCCCTTGCCTGACCTGCCCAAACAAGTTCACATGGACGTCGCTAACCAACCTGCCTGAACGAGTTGACACAGATGCCCTCAAATGACCCAATCGAATGAATTTACATGGACTCTCGCACGAATGAAGCAAAGGGACAAGGGAGAGTCGGGAAAACAAGCTGCTCTAATGTGCACAAAGCCAACCTCGGGTCACAACTTAGCATTTTTTATATGGGCTCGTTTTCCCAGGCGCGCCCTCGCCCGAACCACCCAAATGAGTTCACACGAATTCCATCACCCAAACCGCCCAAATGAGTTCACACGAATGCCCTCAAATGTCCCAACCAAACAAATTTACATCGGTTCCTGCACAACCAAAACGAAGGGACAAGGGAGAGCCAGGAAAACGAGTTGCATGAACATGTACAAAGCCAACCTCAAGTCACAACTTAGAATTTTTGATATGGGCTCGTTCGCCCAGTCGCGCCCTCGCCTGACCCACTTGAACAAGTTCACACAGACGCCGTCGCCCGACCCACTCGAACGAGTTGACATGGAAACTGTCAAACAACCCAACTAAATGAATTTACATGGGTGCCTGCATGACCGAAACCAAGGGACAAGGGAGAGCTGGGCAAACGAGCTGCACGAACGTGCATAAAGCCAACCTCAAGTCACAACTTAGAATTTTTTTATATATTCTCGTTCACCCGGGCATGCCCTCGCCCGACCCACCTGAACGAGTTCACATGGACACCCTCACCCGAACAACCCACCTAAACGAGTTGACACGGACGCCCACAAATGACTCAACTGAACGAATTTAAATCTGTGTGCACACGACCAAAACCAAGGGACAATGGAGAGCTAGGAAAATGATCTATACGAATGTGCACAAAGCCAACCTCGAGTCACAACTTAGCATTTTTTATACGGGCTCATTTGCCCGGGCACGCTCTCGCCCGACCCACCTGAAAGAGTTCACACGGACGCCCTCACCCGACCTGCCAGAATGACCCGCCCAAATGAGTTGCATTAATGTGCACAAAGCCAACCTCAGGTCACAACTTAGCATTTTTGATAGGGGCTCATTCGCCCGGGTGCGCCCGCACACAACCTGCCTGAACGAGTTCACACAGACGCCCTCACCCTACCCACCCGAATGAGTTGACAGGGACGCCCTCAAACGACCCAACCGAACGAATTTACATGGGTGCCCGCATGACCGAAATGAAGGGACAAGGGAGAGCCAAGAAAACGAGTTGCACAAACATACACAAAGCCAACCTCAGGTCACAACTTAGCATTTTTGATATGGGCTCGTTCGCCTAGGCACGCGCTCATTCAACCCGCTAGAACGAGTTGACATGGACGCCATCGCCCGACTCACCTGAACGAGTTGACACAAACGCCCTCAAATGACCCAACCGAACAAATTTACATGGGTGCCCACACGATCGAAACCAAGGGACAAGAGAGAGCCAGGAAAATGAGCTGCACAAACATGCACAAAGCCAACCTTGGGTCACAACTTAACATTTTTGATACGAGCTCATTCGCCCGGGAGTGCCCTCGCCCGAACCGCCCAAAAAATTTCACACAGATGCCCTCGTGCAACCTACCCGAACGAGTTGACATGGACACCCTCAAATGACCCACCCAAATGAATTTACATGGGTGCCCGCATGATCGAAATGAAGGAACAAGGGAGAGCCTGGAAAACAAGTTGCACGAACGTGCACAAAGCTAACCTCAGGTCACAACTTAGTATTTTTGATGCGGGCTCATTCACCAGGGTGATCCCTTGCCCGACCCACCCGAACGAGTTCATACAGATGCCCTCGCCCAACCTGCTCGAACGAGTTCACACAGACGTCCTTGCCTGACCTGCCTAAACGAGTTGACATGGACGCCCTCAAATGACCCAACTGAACGAATTTACATGGGCACCCGCACGACTGAAATGAAGGGACAAGGGAGAGCCAGGAAAATGAGCTTCACGAACGTGCACAAAGCAAACCTCGGGTCATAACTTAGCATTTTTGATATGGGCTCATTCGCCCGAGCGTAGCCTTGCCTGACACACCTAAACGAGTTCACATGGATGCCCTCGCCTGACCTGCCCAGACGAGTTGACATGGACGCCTTCAAATGACCCAACCGAACGAATTTACATGGGTGCCTGCATGACCAAAACTAAGGGACAAGGGAGAGTCGGGAAAACAAGTTGCACGAATGTGCACAAAGCCAACCTCGGGTCACAACTTAGCATTTTTGATATGGGCTCGTTCACCTGGGTGTGCCCTCACCTATCCTGCTTAGACGAGTTCACACGGACACCCTCACTTGACCTGCCTGGACGAGTTGACATGGACACCCTGAAACAACCCAACTGAACGAATTTACATGGGTGCCCGCATGACCGAAACCAAGGGACAAGGGAGAGTCGGGCAAACGAGTTGCACGAATGTGCGCAAAACCAACCTTAGGTCACAACTTAGCATTTTTGATACCAGCTCGTTCACCCTGGCGTGCCCTCGCCTGACCCACCTGAACGAGTTCACATGAACGCCCTTGCCCGACCCGCTCGAATGCATTGACACGAACGACCTCAAACGACACACCTGAGCGAATTTACATGGGCGCACCACACGATCTAAATGAAAGGACAAGGGAGAGCAAGGAAAACAAGCTGCACGAATGTGCACAAAGCCAACCTCAGGTCACAACTTAGTATTTTTGATATGGGCTCATTCACCCAGGCATGCCCTCACCTGACCCGCCCGAATGAGTTCACACGGACGCCCTTACCTGACCTGCCCGAACGACCCGCCCAAACTAGTTAACACAAACACCCTCAAATGACCCACCCAAATGAATTTACATGGGCGCCCACATGACCGAAACGAATGCACAAGGGATAGGCTGTCAAATGAGCTGCACGAACGTGAAAAAAGCCAACCTCGAGTCACAACTTAGCATTTTTAATATGGTCTTGTTCGCTCTGGCGCACCCTCACTCGACCCGCCTGAACGAGTTCACATGGACACCCTCACCCAACCTGCCTGAACGAGTTCACATGGACACCCTCACCCGACCCGCCCAAACGAGTTGACTCGTACGCCCTTAAATGACCTGCCCGAACGAGTTGACAAGGACGCACTCAAACTACCCGCCCGAACTAGTTTACATGGATTCCCTCACCTGACCCGCCCAAATGAGTTCACATGAATGCCCTCGGCCAACCCACCCAAATGAGTTGACATGGACACCCTCAAATGACCCGCCTAAACGAGTTGACATAGACGCCCTCAAACGACTTGCTCGAATGAGTTTACATGGGCGTCGACACAACTGAAATGAAGGGACAAGGGAGAGCCGGGCAGATGAGAGGCACGAACATGCACAAAGGCCACCTCAGGTCACAACTTAGCATTTTTTATATGGGCTCATGTGCCCAGGCACGGCTTTGCCCGACCCACCCGAACGAGTTTGCACGGACGCCCTCACCCGACCCGAATGAACGAGTTTGCATGGATGCCCTCACTCAACCTGCCTGAACGAGTTTGCACAGACACCCTCGCTCGACCCACACAAACAAATTTACATGAACGCCCTCGCCCGTCGCGCTTGAACGAGTTTCCATGGACGCCCTCACCCGACCTGCCCAAACGCGTTTGCACAAACAAGTTTACATGGATGCCCTCGCCCAACCCGCCTGAACGGTTTTACACGGACACCCTCCCCTGACACACCTGAATGAGTTTACATGAATGCCCTCGCCCAACCCACCCGACCCGCCTGAATGAGTTTACACGGACGCCCTCACCCAACCCACTCGACCCGCTCGAACGAGTTTACATGAATGCCCTCACCCGACCTGCCCAAACGAGTTTACACGGACTCCCTCACACGACCTGCCCGAATGAGTTTAGATGAACGCCCTCACCCAACCCACCCGAATGAGTTTACATCGATGCCCCCAAATGACCCATCCAAATGAGTTTACACGGACGCCCTCAAACGACCCTCCTGAATGAGTTTACATGGGCGCACACACAACCAAAATGAAGGCACAAGGGAGAGCCAGGCAAATGAGCTGCATGAATGCACACAAAGCCCACCACGGGTCACAACTTAGCATTTTTGATATGGGCTCATGTGCCTGGGTGCGCACTGAATGAATCGACCCAATGAGTTTTTACGAACACCCTCAAACGACCCACTCGAATGAGTTTACACGAGCGACCTCTAATGACCCGCCAGAACGATCCACCCAAATGAGTTTACATGAATGCCCTTGAATGACCCGCCCAAACGACCTGCTTGAATGCCCTCAAATGACCCGCCTGAACGAGTTTACACAGACACCCTCAAACGACCCACCCGAATGAGTTTACACTGATGCCCTCGAACGACCCGCCTGAACGCATTTACACGGACGCCCTCAAATGACCTACCTGGACAAGTTTACACAGACGCCCTCAAACGACCCACCCAAATGAGTTTACATGGGTGCCCACACTACTGAAACGAAGGCACAAGGGAGAACCAGGCAAATGAGCTACATGAACATGCATAAAGCCCACCCTAGGTCACAACTTAGCATTTTTGGTATGGTCTCATGTGCCAGGGCGTGCCCTCACACTGAACGACATGACACGAGTTTACGTAGGTGCCCTCAAATGACACTCCTGAATGATTTTACATGGAAAATGACCTACCTAAACAAGTTTACATGGCAAACGACTCGCCTGAACAACTTTACATGGAAAACGACCCACTCAAACTAGTTTACACAGGTGCCCTCAACCGACCCGCTAGAACGACTTTACATGGGTGCCCTCAAACGACCTGCCCAAATGAGTTTACACGGCTGCCCTCAAATGACCCGCCCGAATGAGTTTACATGGAAAATGACCTTCCTAAATGAGTTTACACGAGTGCCCTCAAACAACCTGCCCGAACGAGTTTACATGGGAAATGACCTGCCCGAGCGAGTTTTTACACGACAAACAACCCACCTAAACAAGATTACATGGGCTCCGACACACGACCAATATGAAGGCACAAGGGAGAGTTGGGAAAATGGGTAGCACGATCGTGCACAAAGCCCACCCCCAGTCACAACTTAGCATTTTTGATATGGCCACGTGTGCCCTGGGTGCCCTCACACAACACAACACAGCCCAACCCGACCCGACCCAACACACCCCAACACACCCCAACGTGTTTGCACGGGCACCCACACATGACATGTCCCAACCCGCCCGAACGAAATTTGGGGTTTCCATGGGCGCATGACCCGAACGAAATTTGGGGTTTCTATGGGTGCATGACCTGAATGAAGGCACAAGGGAGCGTCAGGAAAATGGGCTACACGAACTTGTAGAAGACATGGGGGCGGTAACAACTTAGCGTTTTTGGCATAGCCACGTGTGCCCGTGCACCCACACACAACACGATATGACCCGATTGGCCTTGGGCGAGTAAACACCCCCCCCTCCCCCTCACCCCCCCCACCCCCCGAATGTGTTTGCATGGGCACCCACACACGACTGACACGACTCGACCCGTACAAAATTTGGGGTTTCCTTGTCTGCACAACCAAAATGAAATTTGGGGTTTCCATGGGTGCATGACCCGAACGAAGGCACGAGGGAGTGTCGGGCAAACGGAATGCACGAATGTGTAGAAGGCACATGGGGGGTCATGACTTAGCATTTTTGGAACTGCCACGTGTGCCCGAGAACCCACACACGCCACGACCCGACCCACCTGAACGAAATTTGGGGTTTCCATGGATGCATGACCCAAATGAAGGCACGAGGGAGCGTCAAGCAAACAGGTCACATGAACGTGCAGAATGAACACGGGCGGTCATGTCTTAGCATTTTTTGCATGGCCACATGTTCTCGAGCACCCACACATAGCACGACATGACCCAAGCCGACTCGCCCAGATACTTTTACACGGGCACTGACACATAACACTACCCGACCTGCCCGAACAAAATTTGGGGTTTCCATGTGTGCACGGCCGGAACAAAATTTGGGGTTTCCATGGGTGCACGACCCGAATGAAGGCCCGAGGGAGCATCAGGCAAATGGGTTACACGAACGTGCATGAGACACATGGGTGCTGATGACTTAGAATTTTTGGCATGGCCACGTGTGCCCTGACACCCACACATGGCACATCATGACCCAACCTGACCTGCACAAATGAAATTTGGGGTTTCCATGGCTGCATGACCCAAACAGAGGAACGAGGGAGCGTCGGGAAAACGGGTCACATGAACGTGCAGAAGGAACACGGGCAGTCACAACTTAGCATTTTTGGCATCGCCATGTGGGCCCGGGCACCCACACATGGCACAACACAGGATGACCCCGCCCGCCCGAAGGAAATTTGGGGTTTGAATGGGCGCACAACCCGAATGAAGGCACGAGGGTAGGAATATATTTGACTCTAATACATAAATATGCCTGGTGTAACATGCCCTTAAGGTCTTCAACATTTTCTTTTGACTCTTTATAACACTTTAACATGTGTTAGGCCTATTACAATGAGAAAGAAACTCAATGAT